>JADANK010000561.1:0-33316 GCA_021292215.1 Lophura nycthemera
AGACCGAGTCAAACCTGAAAAGCTTGGAACGCGCTGGGAAAGCACCTCCACGCACCCACTGCAGGCAGTAAGAGACCGCCCCACCCGGAAGGGTCAGATCCCATGACTTCGTGATGTATAGGGAAGGTACTAGAATTAGAGCATTAACACTTTAATTCCAGTACATGATGTTTCGATGTGGAATACTGAAAATCAAAAAAAAACATAAAACCATGACATTCCACCCCTTATTCTACATCACTACATCATGCTTAATATATATAATATATACGCATACATATACAAACAAACAAAATGATTAAAAATGCATCACACACACACGTCTATATACATATACATAGAATTACTGTCTGCACTCCCCCAGCATCAATTTTCCTTGTGGTACACATTGAACATCCCCATTTTTCTGCATTACCCACTAAGTGGACCCAGGTCCCTCTGCAAAAACAGTACCGCGGAGAGGTTTGCCCTTTCCAGAAGCTGGAAGAACCCAAACTGCTTTTCCCAACATGCTCTTTACATGTACAACAGGGACTTTATCTCCCTCTACGGTATGTAGGGAGCTGGATTGGGTAGGACCATCACGATTGATAGATCCTCTGGTATTGACTAACCAGGTGGCTTTGCCAAATGCTTCTCCCAGTGCTTAAATGTTCCGCCACCCATTGCTTTCAGCATAGTTTTTAACAACCCATTGTATCGTTCAATTTTACCAGAGGCTGGTGCATGGTAGGGAATATGGTAAATCCACTCAATGCCATGATCTTTGGCCCAAGTACTTACAAGAGATTTTTGAAATGAGTCCCATTATCTGACTCAATTCTTTCTGGGGTGCCATGTCCACAAGGACTTGTTTCTCAAGACCTAGATATGGTGTTCCGGGCAGTAGCATGGGGCACTGGCATATGTTTCCAAGCCATCCAGTGTTGCCTTCCACCATTGTAAGCACATAACGCTTACCACTGTGGGATCTGTGCAAAGTTGATATAATCAACTCTGCCATGCCTCTCCGTATTTGTACTTTGCCATCGCCCTTCCTCCCAGAGTGGTTTTCATCCATCTTGGCTTGTCTTGATTATGGCACATGTTTCACAGTCATGAATAACCTGTGCAATAGCATCCACAGTTAAGTCCACCCCTCGGTCTCTAGGCCCACTTATATGTTGCATCTCTCCCCTGATGGCCCGAGGTCTCATGAGCCCACCGAGCTAGGAATAATTCACCCTTGTGTCTGCCAGTCCAGGTCTATCTGAGCCAACCTCAATTTTGGCAGCTCGGTCCACCTGGTGGTTAGTTTTGCTGTTCTTCAGTAGCCCGACTCTTGGGAACAATGAGCATCTACATGGCGTACCTTCACGACCATATTCTTTATTCGGGCAGCAATATCTTTCCACAGTTCAGCAGCCCAAGATAGGGTTTACCCCCTTCTTTGCCACTTAGTTTTGCTCCCACTGCTGTAACCACCCCCACAGAGCATTTGCCACCATCCATGAGTCAGTGTAAAGATAAAGTCGTTGGCCACCTCTCCCGTTCAGCAACATCCAAGGCCAGTTGGACAGCCTTTACCTCTGCAAATTGGCTTGATTCTCCTTTCCCTTCGGTGGCCTCTGCAACTTGTCGTGTGGGGCTCCACACAGCAGATTTCCATCTGCGATGCTTTCCCACAATACGACACGATCCATCCGTGAACAGGGCAAACTTTTTTTCATTTTCTGGTAATTCGTTGTATGGTGGGGCCTCTTTAGCTCGTGATACTTCTTCTGCTGGTGATGTTCCAAACTTTTTACCTTCAGGCCAGTCCATGATGACCTCTGCGATTCCTGGACGGCTGAGGTTCCCCATCCACGCTCGTTGCGTAATCAACGCAATCCACTCACTCCAAGTGGCATCAGTTGCGTGATGGGTGGGGGGAACCTTTCCTTTAAACATCCAGTTCAGCACTGGCAGTCGAGGTGCCAGAAGGAGCTGTGTTTCAGTACCGACCACTTCAGAAGCAGCCCGAACCCCCTCATACACGGCTAAGATCTCCTTTTCAGTTGGAGTTCTTCCAACCCCCTGTAGGCCCGACTCCAGAATCCCAGGGGTCGGCCTCGGGTCTCTCCTGAGGGCTCTTGCCACAAACTCCAAGTTGGACCTTTCTCCCCAGCAGCGTATAGAGGATGTTCTTTACATCCTGCCCTGTCCGTACTGGCCCTAAGGCCCACGGCACGGGCTATCCTCCTGTTTAATCTGTTCAAAAAGCCTGCTGCTGCTCAGGGCCCCATGTGAACTCATTCTTCCTTCGCGTCACATGATAAGGGGGCTTACAATTGAAGCTATAGTTTGGAACATGCATTCTCCAAAAGCCCACTACACCCAAAAAAGATGTGTCTCTTCTTACTAGTGGGTGGAGACATTAGCAGTTGATTTCGTTGATCACATCTGTCGGGATGTTGACGACGGCCCATCTTGCCCACTTTTATACCAGGAACTGAATCTCCTGAGCAGGTCCTTTCACTTTGCTCCGCTTAATAGCAAAACCAGCCTGCAGAAGAATCTGGATTATTCGCTCTCCTTTTGTGAAGACTTCTTCTGCTGTTCGCCCCACCAACGATGTCATCAATTACTGCAAGTGTTCAGGGGACTGCCCTGTTCCAATGCAGTTGGATCAACCCATGGCAAATGGTCGGGCTATGTTTCACCCCTGGGGCAAACGGTTCCAAGTTTTACTGAACACCCCTCCAGGTTGGAAAGCAAATGTGGCCTCATTCTCTTGCAAAGGAATAGAGAAGAAGCATGCAATGTCAATTGTGCATACCATTTGGCTGCTTTTGACTCCAGTTCATATTGGAGTTCTAGCATGTCCGGCACAGCAGCACTCAGTGGTGGTGTGACTTCATTCAGGCCACGGTAGTCTACAGTTAGCCTCCACTCTCCATTAGATTTGCACCGGCCATATGGGACTGTTAAAAGGTGAGGAGTTTTGCTGATCACTCCTGGCTTCTAGTTGACGAATCAACTTGTGAATGGGGAGCAAGGAATCCCTGTTGGTGCGGGGGTTTTTACTGCCGTCTGTGCACCGTTTTTGTAGCAATTGGTACCTGTTGCTCTTTTACTTGTAGCAAAACCCCACAACAGACAGATCTTCTGACAGGCCAGGCAAAACAGACAGCTGCTTAATGTCTTTTGTGTCTACAGCAGGTATTCCAAAGGCCCCTCGATACCCCTTAGGATCCTTGAAATGCCCCCCTTCTGAGGTAATCAATACCAAGTATACATGGAGCCCCTGGAACCAGTCACCATAGGGTGCTTTGCCAGTTTCCTACCAGTGAGGCTTATCTCGGCCTCCAACACAGTCTATTCTTGAGGGCCCCCAGTCACTCCAGAAATATGGATTGTCCTGTCCCTTATAAGTTGAGGGCATCAGGTGCACTGTGCCCCGGTTCCACCAGTGCCTTTATTTCAGTGGTTTTATTTGCCAGGCCATGGTCCACCGCCAATAAACTCTATTATCCCTTTCCCCCCCTGATGAGGGCAGGGCCCCTCTATTCTTACCGGGGAAAGGAGCAACTGACTGGCGGTTGGTCTGTTTGTAATTCTCTACCCGTGCTCATCATGAGTGCTTGGTCGTGCCACTTCCTCATGTTTCTCCATGGTCAGTAAGAACGCCCACAAGGCAAGTCGCAGAGGGATTCCTTCCTGGGCTGGAGGCGTTTGCCTCTAACAGCAGATTTTTGATTTTGCACCGAGAAGGAGGGTTCTCGTCTTTAGTTGTTGGATCCACATTTGTTCCATCATCTCCTTCATCTCCTTCAGTGATCTTTTGACTATTCTGACCTTCATCAAGCGTTTCTGATACTTCTCAGGTTTTGTCACATTCTCAGTGAGACACTTGCTCTTGACTTTTTCAGTTGCTCCGTCATTTTGAGAGGCGGCCGGGGCGGCGCGAGTTGGGGGTAGTGTTGTTCTAGCTTTGGAGCGTAAGAATCAATTCAAAAAACTAAGGGGCTTCTCTGTTGGTCCTCGTATCTGTCAGATGTGCCAATAGTGCGGGCGTTTGGCTGGTGGTTGATGTGAGCTGTTGCCAATTTACGCGTTGTCCTCCCTTTCCCAGGTCGGCTTTGCGGGGTCATAAAAAAACACAGTTAGGGGTCAACAACATTTCCACCACGGCCATTTCCCTCAAAATCTGGATACCCGTTCAACTGTATCCATCTTTTCGTCCAGGCTTCAAGCCGCCTTTGAAGGGGTACCTTTCCTTTCCGGCCGCTAATATTTTTCCCAGGGGAGGCCGCCTATCCAGACTCGATAATGCTCGTCAATAGCGGTTTCTGGCAATGGCTCCAGTGGCGGCTTCATTACCATCAGAGACAAGCTACTGGCCCCGCGTCCCGCAGCGAAATAACCAGGAAACGAAGTTTCTTTGGGCGCCGTATGAATTCCTTTCTTGAGCCTTGGATTTCAGTCATCTTCAGAGGCCGACGAGTAGTAATAGAAACTTCCTCTTCATCACTCTCTTCTGCATGTCTCTTTCGTTTTTTCCTTTTGGCCTTTCTTGATTTTGGTGGTTCCGAGGAGGGCCCCTCACCTGGATCTTCCTCCACCTCCTCCTCCTCTTCTTCTTTTTTTCGTTCTAGACGCGAGGACACTCGTTTCCATTTCTTGCCCTCCACAGGGGCAACTGATATTGTTACTGGTGTCTCCTGTAATTGATCAGATTTGACTCGGAGATTCTCCCCTTTGGCTTGAACCTCAGCTCGGAAACTCTCTCTCTCCAAAACAGTATTATATATGGCACGGTAAGCACAAGCCAAACCCCAAATAAGTTGTACCTCCTTAGATTTACCTGAGCCGCACTGCCCCTGTCTCAAATACTGGCTAAGTTTCTGGGGATCCCACAGGTGCTCAAGAGTGAAATCCCATGACATTGCGGGTCCCCATGCTTCTAAGATCTGTCCTAAACCTCCCCATATTCCCTGCCAGTCAGCATTCTCTGGCTTTGGAGGAGACTCCTTCCGCTTACTATTCCTGTATTGGAATACATTCATGAAAAGTGATATGAGCAGGACTAATGCGCCCACAAGCATGAAAGTTAACTCAGCATTGGAAAAACGTCTGATAAACCGAGAGGAAAACCTGGAAACTGGTTTGAACATCGTGTGGTTTGTAAAATTAGGTATTCCATTTGGGATGTAGTTGCTTGTGAAATTAGCCATTCCATCCGGGATGCAAGTGTCCAAATTCATATTAGACATTGCATTTAGGTACCAATATAGGTACCATACAGGCGTCTCCGTCAGTGACCTTATTAGATTATATATGTACACAATTCCACAACAAGTAATCATGACATTGATGATTGGCCAGTAGGTCGTGAAGAACATCATAGCTTTGAATCCCTTATTCAGCGCTCCCACGAAAAAGAATGGGTTCATCGCTGGTTTCTGCTCAAAAAGGGTTAATGAATTGAAACTAACAAGGGGGGGGGGGGGAAGAAAAAAGAGGCACTACCCAGACTAAGCAGCGCTCAAAGTTTACAAATATCCCAGAATACTGGCAGTACGCCTGGTCTTTCAAGGTCAAGTTTTCCAGCACGAAAACCTGAACTACTGATAATGCTCCCTAACGAAGCTCTCTAAGAGCAGAGAGCGAGATTCGTTCTAAGAGCCAAAAACACACAAAAAAAGGCAGCTATGCCCGCATTCTCCACCAAAAAACTGTCACGGAATTAACCAGATCAGTTTATGCCCGTGACAGGGGGGGGGCAGTAGGCCCCTGCCCTCCCCACCCCCCGCCTGGCCCCACAAAAATGGGAAGGAAGGGGAAAAAGGGGAAAAAAACAGCGGCAACAATCTATGGAGGTAAACTTATTTTACTAACTATGATATCGGAATGCAAAATAATACAATATAATACAATCTAATTGAAATTGAGTCTAATAAATCAAATAAGATATGAGAGAGAGTTCCCGAGACCGAGTCAAACCTGAGAAAGCTTGGAACGGCTAGGAAAGCACCCTCCAGCACCCACTGCCAGGCAGTAAGAGACCGCCCCCCACCCCCCGGAAGGGTCAGATCCCATGACTTCCGTAATGTATAGGGATAGGTACGTAGAATTAGAGCATTAACACTTTAATTCCAGTACATGATGTCTTGATGTGGAATATTGAAAATCAAAAAAACCAAAACCATGACAACGTCTAGATCTATATCCATATCTATCTTTCCCTGCCTAATTCCTTGCCCATGTATGTAGAAGGCAAATGCAATCCAGCTGTCTTGCACATCAGGATCACTGTCAGTTCTCCAAGACTACAGCCAGTCCACCAGGATTAACATCAGCTCTCCAAAGCCACATTTTCTCCTACAGCCCAGTCTTGTGGGAGCACAGCTTTACCTTTTCAGGGGGAAAAGTTTTCATTCTGCATCAAAGGCAGTTTCTTTACAGCTGCAAGGAAGCTGTGTAACTAGCTTTTCATGTGCATTTCTCCATTTCATTGTTTTTCTGATACTAGATTAGAGCCACAAGTTTTCAGGATGCCAGGCTCTCTCCGTTACATCTCTGGTGTCACAATTTCACCTGTGAAACATGAAATCATCTTGATTTTCCTTGACCATTTTCCTTTGGCTGTGTGACCAAGCACTGTGGAATGGAGGTCCATATCCCCCCTAACAGACAACGTTCCTCCTTCACACAAAGCTGCTTTGTGTCTCTCAGCATTGGTGTTAAAGATCACTCTTGGTTTCCTCTCCCAACTTCTACATGTATTCCACTTTTTACCTCATCTAGATCAGGTTTGGAGACATCAGAATAGATGCACATCAGAAACAGTGCTGGCTGTCCAGGCAAGAGCTGATAGTATAGTAAAACTGGAATTATATCACATCAGCGCCTGAGTGATTTATTATGATCCGGGGTACTGTGACTGATCTTGGACGAGAGTGAGAGTTCAAAGGAGAATTTTGGATTTTACAAGGTGGCATTAAATGGCCAGGAATGGCAATGGGTATCAAATCCGGCTTGCCATGTGCTACCATGAGGTAATGCAGATGGTGACATCACCACATTTATCTTGTCCTGACTTATGTCTCAGTCTGGGGGAGTTACTCTAAGTCAGCCTCTTGTAGCTTTCCACTTTCTGAATTAGTCCTCTTGGCAGCATCAGGATGGAAAACGATTGCTTCTTCTCCAGGCATCTAATGCAACCATGCAATGAATTTTCTTATTCACTCCCAGTCCAGAAAACTCAACACGGTTCCACAGGATGCACTGAATAAATAATATTAATATTGCTGTTCTTATTCCCTGAGATCATTTTGCTCTTGGTTAATTGATTCTCATTTACTCTGTGAATACAACACGAGCAGTTCTGTTAAACCTCATAGTTGCTCTAATCTGCAGAGAAAAGGTTGGTGTAACCCATTTCTTTCCCTGTTTTTCGAGATGCACACAGATGATTTGCAGAGTCACTGGACTTCAAACCAGGTGTCTGATAAACAGTCTGCTTCTGAACTGGTTGAATTCAGCTGCTTTTGCATACTCCAGCAAATCTCAATGTCTGTGCCTGTGGCAATATTTACAAATGCTCTTCTTCCTTCCTGATTTTGACATACACTTTTCAGTAGTCACAGGTACAAGGAGTGTAGAGCACAGACACTGCAATACCAGGAAGTGTTTCATTACCATATGTTAATTACAGAAGTTTTAGGAAATTGTGAACATAAAAATGTAGACATCTTCCTTTCAATTTATCAGAGAACTGTGCAGTACAACTGAAACTTCTCCCAGGTCTTTACTGAAGGAAGGATTCTTAAAAGAAGACAAGAAAAAAAAAAGCCTTTCCCTTTTCCTCAGGCTTTTTTTTTTTTTTTTTTTTTTTTTTTAAAAATAAAAAGCAAATAAAAGGGTAAAAAGAAGAGAAAGTCATCAAGGATTTCTGGGGATTGCTGGAATAAACTCTACCTAAGTTCAGCATTCTACATTACGTTTCTGTATCTTAGGAGTAAATCAGTGGCAAGTTCCAGGCAAGACCCAGCTGGCAAAGTGCAAGTTTTCAAGTATGGCTAGGAACTGCTTTGGCTCTTTGGCTGCCAACAGTCCACCTCCAGTAAGGTGACTTACTGAACTAGAAGCTAATTGACTATGCAATTAACTTCCAATGCTCATTATCACTTTGATATTTAAGGCACTTGTAAAACTGATGCATTTGTACTTATGATTTCTCTGAAGTGAGAAAATACAAGAAGTTCAATTTTCCAGATGAGTAGCTGGATGATGATTATCTGTTAGTATTGTTCTACCATGTTAATTTGTTAATGGTTTTATTATATTAAGGACTAACAAGTCATCTTCAGTCCTTCAAGTCAAAGTGGCAAGGAAAAAAGCAGTGAAGGACATACACGACCCACTAAAGCAGCCAGTAACACAGTGCTTTGGGTGCAGTTCTGTCACCCAAAGCCTCCTGAGGAGCTGAATCAGGAGATTGGGTGAGTGATGTCTGCGGAGCAAGATCCGCTCGGAAAAATTAAGCAATCCAGAAATACAAGGACTGAGCACTTTGCTCCCGCAGGCATTTGGAACACTGAGGGGATGACGTCACTGAGGGGGATGACGTCACCTGGCGGCTGTCAGTTGCAGGTGGTGGTTGATGCCGGCAGGCAGTGCAGCCATGCCCGCTTCGCAGCCGGCCCTGCGGGGTCGCTGCCACTTCGCCGACAGGTGCCGGAACGTGCGTGTGAGCGGGCCCGCTGGGGGCGCCCATACCCAAGTAGGTTTTGGTTCCCACTTCTTGCTGCCTCGGGCGGCGCTGTGCGAATCGCGTGCCGTCTGCAACGCTTAGCGTCCCTTCCTCTTCGCTTAGCAGGTCCCGTCAGAGGAGCCGCAGCACGACGGCGTGCCGCTACCCAGAGATACGCAAACGCTGCCCGGGCATCCGTGCTCCAGCGCTTGAGACGACGTGGAGGAAGATGGGGTAACAGCACCCAGACAAACACAGTCAGTAGCCAGCCCCCCATGATCCAGCAGATGGGAGGAGCTGGAGGAGGATGGGTTGCCACTACCCAGACAACCACAATTGCTAGCCAGCCCCCCATGATCCAGCAGATGGGAGGAGCTGTAGGAGGATGGGTTGCCACTACCCAGACAACCACAATTGCTAGCCAGCCCCCCATGATCCAGCAGATGGGAGGAGCTGTAGGAGGATGGGGTGCTGCTTCCGCGAGAAACACATACATTATGCGGCGATCCTTGTTAAAAAACAAGAGAGGAGCCATGTTCAACTACAAGAGAGGAGCTGTAGGAGAATGGGTTGCCACTACCCAGAGAACCACAATTGCTAGCCAGCCCCCCGTGATCCAGCAGATGGGAGGAGCTGGAGGAGGATGGGTTGCCACTACCCAGAGAACCACAATTGCTAGCCAGCCCCCGTGATTCCAGCATGGGAGAGCTGGACGAGGATGGGTTGCCATACCCAGACACCTCAATTGCTAGCCGTCCCGCCATGATCCAAGCAGATTTGGGAGAGCTGGAGGATGATGGGTTTAGCCCCAGCGTACCCAGAGCCTCTCGGGCTGCAGATGTGGCTTTAGGCCCTTGGCCTGGTTCCGGCCTCTGGCTGTGCTTCGGGCCCAGGGGCTGGTGCCGGCCTTTCAGGATTTGGCTTTAGGCTCCACGGCCGGTGCCAGCCTGTTTGGCTGGAGATGTGGCTTTAAGCCCCGGGTCTGGTGCCGGCCTCTGTGGCTGTAACTGTGGCATTATGGCCCAGGGCTGGTGCTGGGCTCTCTGGCTGGAGCTTCAGACTTCAGGGCCAGCCTCTCTGGCTGGGGCTGTGGCTTTATGCCCCAGAGTCGGTGCTGGCCACTCTGGCTGTGGCTTCAGGTCCTGTGGCCACTGCCAGTCTCTCTGGCTCTGTTTTTAGGCCCCAGGGCCAGTCCTGGCTTCTCTGGCAGCATCTTTAGGCCCCAGGACGTGTGTCAGCCTCTCTAACTGGACTGTGGCTTTAAGCATTTGGACTGGAAAGCACTCCATGGCCAGGCGCTGCTCAAATGCTGGGCCTCCATTTCCTCCTGGGCATCCACACGTGCTCCGAGTCTCCTGCAGCTTTCTGCAGGGTTTGTGGCTTCCTGCTGAGGAGCTCCTCGTGTTCTTCTGCAACTGCCCCCCAACATCACTACTGCCTCCCCTGGTACCGTACTGGGAGATGCTTCAGAGTCCATGAGCCTGCACTTCCTTCCTCCCATCAGCAGCTGCTCCTACACAGACCTTCATTCACACTGGGATGCCGTCCACTTCTAGCACCAGCTGACCTGCAAGACACAGGAAGGAAATGTGGGATTAGCACAAATGCAGAAGCCCAAGGCTGTGCCACCACCATGTGCTGCAGCCTTGGGAAGTCAGCTGCAACTGCAAACTTTGTCAAAATTAAAACAGGCACCGTAAATTAAGCATGACTTCTGAACTGAAGAAATTGCCACAATCAGAAATAAATACTGAAATCGCTTACTTAACTGTAGGTGGTTACTTTTGAATTCTTTTGTTTTTGGGAAAATAGGAACTCGGAATTGAAGGATACAAGAAAAATGAGGAGCACTCGGCAACTCAGGCAAACTGAGCAGTGCAGGGAAGATTGTTGCATTTCTTCTTCTCCTGGCCCAGAAATGAATTTTCCTAGCTTAAAATGAAAAGAGAAGAAGAGCCTGACATAGAGTAGACACAATACAGCCTCACATCACAGGTAGAAACTGGAGAGCTCTTGTGGCACAAAGCTCAGGACTGTAGAAATTAAGGTTGCCTCTAAGCTTTAAAAGAAGATGAAAGACAAGGTGAAATGCAAAACATCAGCACTTCCTGCAGAGCACATCACACAGCTGTAGGCACCACCTGAGAGGTAACAGTCAGGTGAGAAAGGAAAACCTTACTGTGTGAACACAGGGACAAGCTACTCTCTTCTTCTGGGCCTTTGTTCACAGTGAGGATTTCCCTCAAGGGCGCTGCTCAAGCTGCTGCTGTCTCCAGCTGTTGCTCACTTCCACCTGCTGGACGCTGTGCCCACAGGTCATTCTGCTTTGGGCAAAGCCTGCTGGCTTAACTCCAAACCAAGGTCACAGGCCACGTTAATCCAGCTGGTTTATCTGAAAGAGCTCAGAAGCCATGCATGGGATCCTTTCTGCTGGTGGTTCTTTCCAGGCAAGAACCTCCACTCTCAGAGCAACAGCCAAGAGCTGGAAAGCAGAAAAAGCTTCCAATCCCCATGGATGCGGCTGTCTGCAAAGACAACAGCTGCCTACTCTTCAGCAGGGTGATGCCCACCCAGCAAAGCACTCAGCCAGCAGATGCCTTTCCTTACACTCAGACCTGTCCCGCATTTGTGCAGCCCTTGGCATTGCATTTCCAATCCAAGTTCACATATACCTCAACCATTCCTGCTGTGTTAGTCTACTTGGATCCCCAGTTGGGGCTGCAGCTCAAGAGGTCAACACAACAGAAATAACACAACATGCAACTGGAAAACACATCTCAAAGCCGAGAAGAGCCAACTCTCTGACCTTGGGCACAACTGGGCACCAAGAGCCAGGCCTTGCAAACTTGGCTGATCTGAGCATGCGGGAGGGGGCTGGCAATCAGACCAGGAGTCTCCATTTCAATTGCAGCTCCATGTAGAGAAGAACACCAAACAGTAACAGGTGTGAATGAATTCATTCAAAAGCTGCACAACGAGTTTGTTCTTTATTAAAAAAAGCATGCATTCCAAGTCAAAAAGTAACCGCGGGAGTTGATATCAATGGAAGCCGGTCCTATTCCTACACCTCATCCTCATCCTCTTACCACAACTTTCCTTGCCTCATCCCTTACCCCAGCTCCTGGAAAATGCCCACAGACTTAAAGTCAACTCTCAAATCCATAGGACTCCTTTCACATTACTCCATTCATAAAAGATTACAGACTTGTTTCGTGCACTCAAACTGACCGAGCAGTGGTATCACAATCACTCATAACACACGGAAGCATCCAAACCCTGAGGACTTTTTTTCCCCTCCACTACCAGGTTCTTCTTAACACACAAGACTTCTCTTGCTCCTATCAAACAACAGCCAGCAGTACAAAGCAAGCAGCCACCGAGGACTCTAAAAACAAAGCCTGATCCACATAGCACATCTGAACCTCACAAGAGGCCGACTGCAGGCAGACCTGGAGCGGTGACGAAGGACAGCAAGAGGCTCAGTGACAGCACGGTGACAACGCAGGGCTTGCGGGGCTGGATGACAGTCGAGTCCCACCCTCTGTGTGGTGCGCAGTGTACAGGGAATAGTGTCATCCAAGAGATGGTGACACACAAGTGATGGTGACACCGGATGACGATAACAACAGTGACAGCCAGGGATGCGGACACTGCGTCATGGCTGTTCCACATCGAGGTCACCCTGTGTCATGGTGTCACCTGAAGACAGTGACACTCAGTGACACCCAATGGCATCCAGTGAAGGTGACACCCACTGATAGTACCACCAACGATGATACCACCAACCCCATGTCACACCCCAGCTCCCTCCCTGTAATCCTCCTCGTCACCTCTTCAATGAGGATGTCACCGTGCTGCAGTTGTGCCACCATGGCAGGGGGGACAGCTTGGGACAGTCATGGACAGCCAGGTGACAGCGTCACCAGGCTCCAGGAGCTGTAGGACGCTGATGGGGCTCTCGAGGTAGACGGGTTGGTATGGCCCCAGGTTCCACGGTTACAGTGACAGTGAGAACTTCGGGGACAGGTGGTTCTCCCGATGCTGGCACTGCTAACGGTTGTCCTGGTGTCACCTGGTGGCCCGTGGGGAGTAGTTTTTGTGGAGCTTTGCACGGAGATTTGGCGAGAACCATCCATTTCTGAAAGGAAGTGGCGAAAAAAATACAACAAAATTGACATAGTATTTATTTTAATGGAAACAGACATTTTTGGGGACGATCCCATGGGGACAAAGCAGCACAAGAACGTGTCACTATGCGAGGTTGTCCTCAAAATCCCCATTTGAGAACTCTGGAGCACTCCAGGAACCCCTGGGCACCCGCTGGTCACCCCAACAAACCCTCTGGGACATCTCCAGACCCTTCTGGAGGAGTCCAGGATCCACTAGACACCCCAAGACACCTCAGGAACATCTCCAGACCCTTCCAGAAGACTACAGGACCATCTGAACCCACCTGAGGATGCCCCAAAGCGTGTTCCAAGAAGGGCAACACAGCTGGTGAGGGGTCTGGAGCACAGGCCTTATGAGGAGCGGCTGAGGGAGCTGGGATTGTTCAGTGTGGAGAAGAGGAGGCTCAGGGGGGACCTTATTGCTCTCTATAACTACCTGAAGGGAGGTTGTAGTGAGCTGGGGGTCGGCCTCTTCTCTCGTGTAACTGGTGACAGAACTAGAGGGAATGGCTTCAAGCTGCACCAGGGGAGATTTAGGCCGGAAAGGGGAGATTAGTTAGGAAATACTACTTCTCTCAAAGAGTGGTCAGGCAGTGGAATGGGCTGCCCAGGGAGGTGGGAGTCACCAACCCTGGAGGTGTTCAAGGAACGTTCGGATTTCGTGTTGAGGGATATGGTTTAGTGAGAACTATTGGTGATAGGTGGATGGTTGGACTGGATGATCTTGTAGGTCTTCTCTAACCTTGGTGTCTCTGTGATCTTCTGTGATCTTCCCAGTCCCCAGTCCTGCCCTGTGCTGGTGTTCTGCAACAAACAGCAATCCAACACACTGTGTCCCTGCAGAATCACAGAGTCGCTCACGTTGGAAAAGACCTTCAAGAGCATCGAGTCCAACCACGACCTGACCAAAGTACCCCAACTCTAACAACCCTCCTCTAAATCATGTCCCGGAGCACCACATTCAAACGGTTTTTAAACACGTTTGGGGACGGTGACTCAACCGCCTCCCTGGGCAGCCCATTCCAGTGCTTAAGAACCTTCCCGTAGAGAAGTTTGTCCTGATATCCAACCTAAACTTACCCCATGTCTGTGCGTTCTGTGGAACTCCACGGAGCGGAGCGGAGCGGAACAGGGCGGGGCGGGGCGGCGCGGGCCCGGCCCCGCTGAGGTCCCCCACATCCCCGCCCTCCTCCCGCAGCCGCAGCCGCAGCCGGGGCCCCGGAAGCGGAGCGGGCGCACGACGGCAGGCATCGCCGCGGGCAGCGGGGCCGGGGCCACGGGGACGCGCGCGGTGATGTCGCAATGACGGCGTGCCCGCGGACGGAAAGGACCCCGCGCGGAGCGCCCGCCCCGTTCGGCGAACCGACCAATGACAGAGCGGAGGAGGCGGGGCCGAGCGCGGGCTCTCCGCCAATGGCGGCTGCGGACGCGGGGCCGCCGCCACGGAGATGCCGATGGCGCCGGCGGGATGGCGGAGCCGCGGGGCTCCGCGCGGGAAGCGGGGTCCGCGCCACGCGTCCCGCCGCGCCCGCCGTGTCGCATGGGACGGCGTGCCCGGCGGTCACGAAGGACCGCGCGGCGCCCGCCGTTCGGCAACCGAGCCATGCCTGGCGGAGGAGGCGGGGCGAGCCGGGCCTCCGCCATGGCGTTGCGGCGGGGCCGCTGCCACGGGATGCCGATGGCGCGGCGGGATGACGCGAGAGCGCGGGCCCGCGACGGGGCCGGGAGCCGCGCCCGGCCAGCCGGGCGCCCCCGTGACCGGGACGGGGAGCGATGGGCGAAGGTCGAGCGGTCGGGCCCGGCGCCCGGAGACCGCAGCGTCCTCGCTTCGTGCGCAGGCTGCCGGAACTGCGGCAGCGCGGGCTGACGCGAGATGCGCCCGCGGGCGAGGCCTGGCGGCCGGGCCCCCGGAGAGAGCGGAGCCGTACTGGCGCGATCGGCGCGTTCGGCCCGCGGGCCGGCCAGCGCTGCGCTCTCGCTCGGCCTCATCTCGGCACGCGCTGTCGAGGCTGCCACCGCAGGCGCGTCTCCAGCGGCCATTGGCGTGCACGGCGCGCCACGGCGGCCATGCGCCGTGCAGCGCGCTGGCGCGCTCCGTCGCGTGGCGGCCGCGCCGTGCCCCTGCGGTGACCGTCATGCAGCTCACAGCCCCGCGACCGAGGAGGAGGCGGAAGTGGGGCGGGGCACCCCGGGGCTCCGGGCGCCGCCTCAGCTTCTACAGGTGGGTGTTCGGGGGGGGCCCCGGGGTTAAGGGGGCTGGGGGCCGCGTGCCGATCTGCGTTGGCCCCGTGGGGACTCTGTGGCGCTCGGGGCTTCCGCTCGGCGGGGGCAGCTGCCCTGTGTCTCCCCGCCTCCCCCACCCCGTGTATTTCACTGCTCTCCTCCCCTCCCCCCGCCACTGGTCGCCCACAACCTCCCCCGTCCCTCTATGTGACCCCCGGGGTTGCGCCTCCCCTCCCCTTTTTCCCCGTTCCAGTTCCCCCGTTCTGATCATTGTAGTCCTCTTCCACCCCTCCTGTCTGTGCCTCCCCCGTTCTGACCCCCGGAGTCCACCTGTCTGCCCCCTCCCCCTCCCGATCCCTCATTGCCACGTGAGCTCAGGTGCATCACCAATTGCCCCAGTACTGTACCATCACCCAGACCCGCAGTCACTGCGGAGCCCCGTTTGCAGTGAGGATCTGGAGAACCTCTCCCAGCCATGGGCAGGTTGCACAGCGATGCATCCATCCCACGGGTGAGGCGTCCAGAGCCGCTGCAAGCAGCTCCAGCCTTTCTCGCACGGAATAAACCAACGTACGGAGCAGTGCGGGGGGACAGCCGCTGCCCTCTTTCTCCTCGTGGCTTTCTCCCCGAAGCCTGGCCAGGGCTCAGGGGGAACGAAAGGAGTCGTGCCGTCAATCTTGCTGTAGCACGGGCCTCTTTGGCGAGACTGTCTGCCCAGCCCCCCTGCAACGGGCTTCATCGGGTAACGAACGCAGCGGCAAAGCCGCCCTCGGCTCCTCGGGGAGGGCCCGCCGTCCTCGTGGAAACGCGGCGTGACGGCACGCGGGTTCCAGCAGCACCGGCGCCGTGACTTCCTCTGCCCGCCCTGGAGCCGCAGCCCGCGAGTTTCCCGGCCTCGCACACCGAGCAGCCGAAGGCTGCCGTGCTGCACGCGGTCCCTCCGGGCAGAGGCCCGCCAGCTCTGAGCCTCGCCCGGCCGCCGCTTCAGCCGTGGGGAACGGCGGCACGCAGGCTGAGCCGGCCGCCATCGGCGCGGGGCGACGGCGAAGGCCCGGCCTCTCATTGGTCAGCGCCGGCACCGCCCCGCCCCCGGCCTCCCTGTCATTGGTCAGCGCCGGCACCGCCCCGCCCCCGGCCTCCCTGTCATTGGTCAGCGCCGGCACGGCCCCGCCCCCGGCCTCCCTCTCATTGGTCAGCGCCGGCACCGCCCGCCCCCGGCCTCCCTCTCATTGGTCAGCGCCGGCGCCGCCGGCTCTCTTCTCGCTCCCCTTCCCTTCAGCTCCCTTGCGGCGTCTCTCCCCTGCCCCGTTCCCGCCCCCTTCCATTACCTTGCAGCATCTCCCACCAGTTTCCTTCCCTTCCCCTCCCTTGCGGCGTTTCCCCCCAGTCCCCTTCCCTTCCCGCATCTCCCTCTGGTCTCCTTCCCTTCCCTTGCATCATCTCACCCCGGTTGCCTTCCCTTCTCTTCCCTTGCGGCATCTCATACCGGTCCCCTTCCCTTTCGTTCCAGCGTTTCCCCCTGGTCCCCTTCCCTTGTAATGTCTCACCCTGGTTTCCTTCTCTTCCCTTCCCGTGTGGCAAATTCTCCCAGTCCCAATCCCATTCCCTTCTCTTCCCTTACACGATTTCCCCTGTCCCCCTCCCTTCCTATACGGCATTTCCCCACAGTTTGCCTTCCCATGCCTTCCCTTCCCTTATGTCATCTCTCCCATTTCCATCCCTTCCCTTCCCTTCCCATGGGGTGTCTCCTCCTGGTCTCCTTTCTCTTCCATTACCTTGTGGCGTCTCCCACCAGTTTCTTTCTCTTCCCTTCCCTTCCCATTGCCCCTTGTGCAAGTCATGGAATCGTGCACCATGAAGTGTCATTATTACCATCAGAACACGCTGGATGTGAGAGTCACCTTTTTTGCCCCGTTAGTAGGCCATGACAGAATTGGATCTCCTCTGAAAGGACTCTGGGTTCCCACTGCTGCTGTGTGTGTGTCCCTGCATGGTCCCTGCTGGATCACAAAACCCACAGGGTAGGAGGAGAGAAGCTTCAGACGAGACAAGGGGCATCGAGGTCAGCTCCTGGACATCAAATCACGTGCCTCAGAGCGTATTCCTCCAGCATCTCTGGATGCTGCCTTCTGACTGAGAGAACCACCGGGGAGTGTGTCATCAGTGACAAAAAATACAAAATGAATGTCTTCTGGTATTGCTGGAATACCAAAAAAGCCAGAAGGGGCAAGACAAGAAGCGAGACGAGGTAAGGGGAGGCCAGAAGAGGATGGCAGAAGAGGTGAGGTGAGATGAGGGGATGCCAGAAGGAGAATCCAAAAGAGGTGAGACAAAAGGCTGGAGGAGACAAAGGGAGACGAGAAGGGGATGGGAGAAGAGGGTGCCAGAATGGGACACCAGAAGGGGGTCAATAAGAAGTGAGATGAGGTGACACCAGACAGGGATTCCAGAAGGGGACACCAGATAGGGCAAGATGAAAGGTGAGATGTGATGAGGGGAGGACAGAAGGGGCGAAACAAAAGGCAAGACAAGACAGGAGGTGAGGCGAGATGAGGGGACTCGAGAAGAGGAGTTGGGAGCAAGGCTGACCACCATGAGCCCAGGTCCTTTTTTCAGCCGTAGTTAATTAACTCTTGAATAACTTCTCAAATGCCCCTGGGCTTGGCAGAGTCCCCTGGCACAGGCTGAGCCTGGTTTGCAGCCAGCTCATCCTTCGGCCCCAGGGCATGGGAAGGAGCCGTGGATCAGGGGACAGGCACTGAGTGCTGGGAACCCAATGGCACCGAGCCCCAAAGCCACCAAATCAAGCATCTGGTACTTGCCTTCTGTCTTCCAGGACCACCTGGAGATGATGCTGTCCCCATATCAAGGATTTGTCCAAGTAGGTATGCCAGAGTCCTCTCAAGTCCTGTGAGGCACCGGGGTGAGAGACCGATCCCTTGGGGCCCTAGGAACATGACATCTGGGGACACTGAGAAGTGAGAGGCCAATGGGGACATGGACAGTGGGGACATCATGGAGGTACGGGGACATCGTGGTGACATGAGAACAGGGGGACGTGGAGGTATCAGGACATGGGGACACACAGAAGCAGGTGGGTGACAGGGACATCAGAATACAGGGCAACAAAGACACGTGTCCCTGGCAGTGTCCACTCAGCGCCCTTGTTGCCAAGCAGGAGATCGGGAGTGAATAAAAATCGGGCAGTGGCAGCTGGGTTTCCTTGTCATTTATTGCTGCCAAACCCAAAGACCATGACTTTTAGATCTTTGAAATCTCAGAATCGTGGGGTCTTAGACTCATAGAATGAAGAAATCATGGAACCACAGAACCACAGAATCACAGTATGGTAGAACTATAAAGTCAAGGAATCACTTGGGTGTGACAAGACCCCTACAGTCTCATCAGGAGACACGTCGTGTATTTTCTGCTCATAACCAACATCAGGAGTCACCACGTTACATCCAGAAATCTGCATCATGTATCTGAAATGGCAGTAGTGCTGCCTCTGTCCATGAGGACAAATTGTCCTTAGGACATGCAGTCAGGCAATCAGAAATTTGTGTTGGGTTTTGGAGTCACTGGGCTGTGTGCCTGAGTTTCAGCAGAACAAAAGGTGTCCTACTGGTTTTGTTCCCGTGATGGTCCAGCCTCCTGTCATGGCTTCAAAGAAAGTGACTCTTGTTTTATCCGGATGAAAAGAAATAATAAAACACTGATAAATGGCTTAGAACTGTAAATGGCTCAACGGTTCCTCAAGGAAAAGCGGTATGCTAATTTTAAGCGTTATGCCTGGCAGAATGGATAGCTGGTCCCGGCCTTGTGGGACGTTTCCCATAAATAAGAGAGCTGCTGTGCTCTGAAAAGATCACTTGAATGTCTGCTTTGGAAATTGCCCGGAGAGCAGTCAGCTGGAAGAGTTTCCTTTGGGCTGCTTCTGCTCTGCAGCGTTTGTCAGGGAGCTTATCAGTGCTGTGTTATTTGCTGTATTTAAATACAGACTGACATCACACTTAGGTGAGGTGAAGACTGTTTTGTACTGATAATCGGCACGGAGGCTGGGTGATACTGGTGTGTAACGGCAACATGAAGGTTCCACTCAGGAAAACCCTCTTTGTTGTTTGATAAGGCTTTAAAAAAAAATGGAATCTAAGTTCTTTTGTTAAATGTACACAGTGCTGAAACGTAAAGTGTGACGGGGTCCGAGGTTCTCAGGCTGCTCAGCCAGCAGCTGAGCATGGAATCATGGCTTCTTTGAACTTGGAAAAGACCTCTCAGGTCATCCAACCATTAACTCAGTGCTGCCAATTCCACCACTGAACCCACAACCTGTGACATGTCACCATATCTGCCAACGTGTCACCCTGCTGGGCCCCGGGCTTGTGGTGCTGGGGAGTAGGTGCGGGGACAATGGCATGGCACATCCTTGGTTGGGCTTGATGTTCTTAGAGGTCTTCTCCAACTTCAGTTCTTCCGGGATTCTAGGACAATAGGACTCTAGGATTCGGGCATGATATTAGGATACAACTTTGGGGATCGTGTTGATCAGGGGTCCAAGACACTCTAGGTGAAATTACAATGATCGACTGGATCAGGTACCATCCCTGGAGGACCCAAGGTTAGGGGCTGGCTGCATGCCAGGCTCAGCCAGTGCCAGGGGACTCTGCCAAGCCCAGGGGCATTTTGGAACGTGAGGGGGGTCCCAAGAGAATAAATGCAGCCCTGGCTTCTTGCAGCCTCACCCAGCTCCCAGCTTACAGTGGAAGATGAAAGCAGTTGCTGTCATCGTGCTCCTGCTCCTCGCCTCCATGTGCCTCCAGGCACAGGCTAGGGTGTGCAGACGGGTTCTTGGTAATGGGCTGGCTCGCAACCACTTTCTCCTTGGGTTCCCTTGCTTCCTGCTCTTTGGGTCCCCTCTGTCCCCTTGGTTTCCTCTCTTTGGGTTCCTTCGGTTCCTTCTCTTTGGGTCCCTGGGTTCACTTGGTTTCCTCTTTGTGAGTCCTATTGATTCCCTTTCTTTGGTTCTTGGTTTCTTTTTGGGTTTCCTCTTTAGGTCCCCTCTGTCCCCTCTCCTTGGATCCTCTCGGCCCCCTTTCTTGGGTCCCCTTGTTTCCTCCTTTGGATCTCCACCTTCTGGTCTCCACCCCCAGCTGATCCCCACATTCCAGGGACTCCAGATGACATGTGGAAGCAATTGGGTCTGTGGGAACCAGTAGGGATTTTCCCTTTAAGACCAAGGGGAGGCCATATGGGGTTGTTGCGAAGGCAATCCCCTGATATTTTTGAAATATTGGCTTTCCTATTTAACTAAACAAAACTGTACTCTCATCCTCCTTTCCTCGATCCTGGATGACTTCCGAATGGTGGAGGCAAGCGGAGCTTTTTGGATTTTTTTTAGGAGGGGAGAAGTACTACTGGTTGAACTCAGGATGGGCAAAAATCTTGGGGAAGAAAAGAGGGTTACTAAGTGGTTTTGAGGGTAGGTTATGGTGAAAAAAAGGGGGGTACATTAAGAACTTTTATACCAATTGAAGTTCTAATTCTTTGATATGAGGGATAAGAGGAGATCCAATCCCATCTCCCTATTGTTGTGCTGGAAGCTCACAGGATACGTGTTTGGATTTCTTCTCTTATCAAGGTGAGTGACACTGGGGGACCCCTGTATCCTGCAGGGCCCTGGGCTGTGGGGGGACCCCAAATCCCTCTGGACTGGGAGGTGTGGAGGAGATCAAAAAGGATCCAAGAAGAACAGTGCCGTCCCTGTAAGGTGCAGGTGATCGTCGTGGTACCATAAGGACCCCATAAGGTCACCCAAAGAACACAAAGGGTCCTGGTGCCATACAGACCAAATAAAGTGACCATAAGGTCACCGCCTGCACTTTGACTTTCAGGATGAAACACTGCTGTGAACCCTGTGCTGTCCCCACCATGTTCCATAAGGACTTGATCATCCCTGCATATCTCCACCAGATCTTCGAAAGAACACAGTCCGTTTTCCCATGAAGAAACACCAATAAACACCCCCAGCAAAGCTCCTGCGTCCGTGTGTCCCTCTATTCTTGCATCCATCAGTCCCTTTGTCCTTTTGTCCATGTGTACCCATTATCCCTGCAGTAACTCCACTATTCCACGATTCTGTGATATCCAGTGGGTTTGAGCCAGTACTGAAAGTCGTGAGAGTCATCTGAGAGTGACGCTGGTGTGGACAGCCCGACCAGAGGTGAGCACCCCACGTCTTGGAGCCCTCAGTCAAACTTTTGACTCCTTTGGTTTGCCGTTGGATGCCATTATGTTAAACTGCCACTCTCCTGTGGTGGCAGCTGCCAGCCCCCTGCCTCCTGCTTCCCTCCCTCCATCTCTTCTTCCCTCCCTCCCTTCTTCCCTCCCTCCCTCCCTCCATTTTTCCTTCAATTCCTCCTCACTTGGCCTTGCCTTCTACCCGCCCTCCCAGCCAGTGGCAGGGCACCCAGTCCATTTAAATTGAAGCCATAAGAGGGTGCTGTAGTCCTGGTGCTTTATAATCCTAACAAAGCTTTTTCATTTTCCCCTTGATGTAGTCCACCAAAATCTTTCTCCATTGCAATTAATGATCCCTTTAAAGGCTGCGATCTGGGGAGGTCAGCCAAAATTTCCTGGTGTATCCGTTGTTTCATACCTACAGAAAAGGAGCACCTTTTACTAAGTCAAGCTTATGCAAAAAATAAAGAAGTGTTTTTTGAGGTTGCTTACATTCATTTTCTTCCCGACTAATTCTAATATATTTAGCTTTTTATTCCCTTCACCTCTTTCTACAATATGGCAATCAATGCAGAAGGAGAAAAAAGAAATATTCGCAAATTAACAGGAGAAAGTACAAGACAATGCACTTATGTGCGTTTTGTGTTGTTTGTGAATGCCTTCTGGTGTTCTGCCTTTTCTGTTATCTGTCTGTACTATTAGCTTTTTGGATCAAAGCCATTTTCTCTACACACAGAGTTATATGAATGATATTGTAGAGCCCTTGGTTTCTCAGCACTGGCCTTTGTGAAGGGATAAATGGCTACTGCCCCGTTGCAAAAAGGAGCTACTAATACCAAGATGCATTTGTCGCTCTGAGCTGTCGTGGGCTGAAGTCCTGCAAAGTCAATCTGCAGCCATTCCCATGGGCCTTCGGTACGCTGGTGCTGGCCTGAGGCTTTTACTCCAGCATAATCAGCACTGGTCACGGCACAGGCATGACAGTTCTGACATCAGCAATCTACTGTCTTCCTCATGTTGTGTCACAAGTCAGCGTCCTTCACTCCGCTTAGACCGTTTGTTTTTGCTCGTGGGTTAAGTGGATTAGACAGCTTGTAGTAAATTGAGGCACAGTCCAATGATGTTTGCCTTCTGCCACTATAGCACAATACATTTGATTTTCCCTTACTCAGAGGATTGGCCTGATGGATCTTTTCACACTGTTCCACTTAACTTCCCTAGCTGAAAGGAGATGTTCTCCCAAAATCATGGATTCTACCACCGTTACTTGGCATGACCTGCACTCGACTCTTTCAGTCTGAGTTTGCCTCAGATAATCCAGGATGTTTCGTGGATATCTGGATATCTACTAAGAACCAGGAAGAGTTTCTTGGATTCCAGTGGCCACTTCAACTGTGGATCATCCCCAACGATCCACTGTCTTACTGTGGGGGGGAGGATTTAGTGTGCCGGGCTGGGCTGCAGCTACAGGGACAAAGACAACTGCTAGCAATTAGATCCCTTGGGGCTCTCCTTCCAGGCTCCGTCTGCAGTTCCCAAAGGGCTCTGGCCTCCTGCAGGTTCTCTCTGACAACTGTTAGTCCCAGGCAGGTACCTCAGGAACACCAGGGCCTCTCGAGATGGCACTGGCTGCTTGTGTTCACACGGTGGAGCTCTGCTTGAAAACCTGAAGTCATCTTCAGTGTTTTTCAAACACTCAGCACCTCCTCATGAGCTGCCCTGGTTCAATCCTGTCAGTGAAACACGCACACAATAAGTGGAATTTCTATCAGAGAAAACGTGACCTTTCAGGACGGATATTCACTGTATGGAAAGAAATACCAATCCTCCGCTGTTCTTGCACTGACAGCACTCTCATTCTGTGCATGTAACTGCCCTCGTTTTACAGGTATTTCCACCTGTCCTGATTAGGCTGACCACGTTGGAAGCCACCTTTCCAGCTGCCTGTCTCAGCCTTTGCAGTTTCTATTGTTATCCCAATTTCCTCTCCCCTTAGTCTCTGATCATTTATAGCCCTCTTAATGAGTGCAGTTCTTGGAGTTTCAGGGAGCTCATGTTTGTCTCTCCTTAGCAGTTTGTCTCACTGTGTCCTTAGCCAGCTTACTGTTGAATTAATATGCCTTTCATATTCATATTTATCATTTCCTATCTATGTGCGTAACATATTTCTTGTACAGTTATCTTTTGGGAAGGTGAACTTCAGTGGAGGCGTACAGCTGAGGAGGATGTTCTATTTCTTGGTAACCTGTGCTACGCTTTGCTACGCTTACTGTTCTTTGTTTAAACGTCAGAGAAACCCTTCTGCATCCGTGTTCTCTGAGGAGAGCAGGTGGCAGCTGCTACAAAGGATCTGAAACATTCAGTGCAGACTTTAGAAGAGAAGTCTGATGTAAGGAAAAGCAAGGCAATGCCAGGTGGCATTAAGCAGACAGGGCCGGGAGATGGGCAGTCACGTCGTCCATGCGGTGTCAGATTAAGCAACTGCTCTTCCTGCCTATGCAGGTCTCCTTAAGGGACACCCTGGATCCACATCAATTGGAGAACGGTGCTCCAGAGCCAATAAAAGAACACTGTGGAACAGACACAGCTCACTGTAACCTTCTGCACTTTAGAAAGATCCACGGTATATTTAGTGCTACTTCTGCGAGCGTAAGGTACTGAGAGGAGAATCACGGAGTCATTAAGGTTGGAAAGCTCATCCAGTCGAACCATCCACCTACCGCCAACACTGCCCAACAAACCCTGTCCTGAAGCACCACAGCTACCCTTTCCTCACGCACCTCCAGAGACTCCACCGCTTCCCTGGGCAGCCTGTGCCAATGCCTCGCCACCCTTTCTGGGAGAAACTTTTCTTAATATCCAATCTGAACCTCCCATGGTGCAATCTGAGGCCATTCCCTGTAGTCCTATTGCTATTTCCCTGGGAGAAGAGGCCCATCTCACTGTAACCTCCCTCCAGGGAGCTGGACGGAGCGATAAGGTCTGCCCTGAGCCTCCTCTTCTCCAGACGGAACCATCCCAGCTCCCTCTCCCACTCCCCGTTCAGTCTTGCGCTCCAGACCCCTCCCAGCTTCGGTGCCCCTCTGTGGATCCACTCCAGGGCCTCCACGTCTTCTTGTAGGGAGCGGCTGGGCCGGGCTGGGCTGCAGCTAACGGGACAAAGACGACCGCTAGCAATTTAGATCCCCCGGGGCCACTGGCAAATCACAGCGACGATCGCAGCCCCGCTCCTGACTGCCCCATTTCAGGCTGCCATTGGGCCCCTCGGCCACTGGAGGGCACTGCCGGCTGTCACCAGCACCCCAGACCCTTTTCCTCCGCGCAGCCTTGCAGCCGCTCTGCTCCAAGCCTGTAGTGACGATGCCTGGCGTTTCTGTAGCCGAAAAGCAGCGCTCAGCTCTCGACGTTCTTAAAGCTCACGCAGTTGCAGTCAGCCCGGTGATTCAGCCTATCTCAGTCCGTCTGTGGGACGCTTCCTCCTAACTTGGTGTCATCTGCAAACTTCTGAGGGTGCACCCAATTCCCTCATCCAGCTCATCAGTGAATACACTGAACAGGACAGGCTGCAGCGCCGACCCCTGAGGAACGCCTCTCGGAACTGGACTCCATCTGGATCTCTCTGGGCCTGGCCCTCCCAGCAGTTTTTTACTCAGCAAAGAGTGTACCCATCCCAGCCACGGACTGCCAGCTTCTCCAGGAGAACGCTACAGGAGGCAGTGGCAGAGGCTTTGCTCCAGTCCAGGTAGCTTCCACCCACGGCATCCCGTCCACCAGGTGGGTATGCAGTCATAGGAGGACATCAGGATGATCCTTCTCGGAGATGGGCGCCACATTAGCAAGTATTCGGTCACCTGGGAACTCCCTGATTGATTAGGGCTGCTAGGATGCCGCATCCACCAACTCCCTCAGTACCCTCAGGTGGATGCAGTCCAATCCCATGGATGTGTGACAGCCCGGGTGGAGCAGCAGGTCACGTGCTGTTTTATTCCGAATTGTGGAGGGTTTATTCTGCTCCCCACCCTGTCTTCCAGTTCAGGGGGCTGAGTACCCTGCGAATAACGGGCCTGACTATTAAAGACAGATGTAAAAAAGGCATTGAGAACCTGTCTGCTTTCCCTCATCCTTTCTCCTTGCACTGGGGTGGAAGGGGATCCATCCTGTGCCAGCCACGTGCACTTGTGTCAGGGTGTTAGGGTGCCTTGGCGTGTTTATACAGATATTTATTTGGGTCCCAAACTGACCAACTGAACCGAGTTAGATTCAGAGAATCATAGACTGGTTTAGGTTGGAGGGATATTAAAGATCATACAGTTCCAACCCCTCTGCCATGGGAAGGGTTGTCATGCAGTAGATCAGGTTGCCCAGAGCCACATCCACCTGGCCCTGAATGCCTCAAAGGATGGGGCAATCCAAAACCTTTCTGGGGGACCTCTTCCTGTGCCTGACAGCCCCCACAGTGAAGAATTTATTTGATCACCAACAAAGATATTAAAAACAGCAGTCCCAAGATGGAACCCTGAGGGATACCACTTATTGTTGGCCCCCCCTGACACAGAGCTGCTGACCACAACCCTCAGGCTGCAATCATACAGCCAGCTACTTATCCACTTTTCAAATCCACGTATCTCCAAATTAGAGAGAAGGATGTGGAGTGAGACCATATCAAAGCCTTGCACAAGTCCAGGTAGATTACTTCAGTCAAGCTCCCCCTTGACTACCAGTGCTTTCATTTCATGAAAAAAAAGCCACCAGATTGGTCAGGCACGATCTGCACTTGGTAAACCCATGCTGGCTGTCTAGGATCTTCTCCTTGTCTTGCATGTGCCTCACGATAGCTCCCAGGAGGGTATTTTCCATGGTATTCCCAAGTACAGAGGTGATCTCAGAGGCCTGTAGTTTCCTGGGTCTTTGTTTACCCTTCTGAAAAATGGGACTCTTTTCTCTCTTTTTCCAGCCACTGAGGACTTCACCTGACAGCCATAACATTTCAGTTATGATGGAGGCTGACTTGACCGCTACATCAGTGAGTTCTGGGATGTACATCAGACCTTATAGTCTTGTACACGTTCGGTGTCATCAGCTCAAATCTGTTCTTTGCTTACAGTGGGAGGATTTGGTTCCCTCAACACCCTCACTTAGAAGTTAAGGGGACTCTTGAGGAGAGATGGACAAGCTGACTGCAGTGGGGGAGGCAAAAAGAATCTTTGTGGATTACCATTCGTACCTTACCTCAGTCGTTGCTGTCCAGCTCTCCCTTCTCATTTACCAGAGGACACACACTCTACATGGACTTCCTCTTCTGGTTAGTATACCTTTAGAACTAGGATAGGCAACGTAAGGATGCAGCACATTAGGAAAGATCCGTTCTTAGAAATTCCGTTCAAATTTCTTTATTGCTAATTGACCTAATAAGTACAATTATGAAAAACAGAAAGAGAGAAACTTAGCTCTGCCAGTGGCACGTAGCTCTATTTGGAGAGCTGACCAGCCAACAGGCTGCCCTGCACAGTGTTGACATCTGCTGTCAAATTCAGCTGGCCATCCCACCATGTGTCTGATGTTTCAGACACTGCCCCCTCCCACAGTATAGCTGTAATACAGCACAGGGGCAGGAGCTTGTTTTTAACACAGACATGTGATCGAGTAGTGAGGAAAGGAAAAGAGGAAAACCCCATTCTCTTCTGAGCGGAGTCGCATGGAGAGAGGTGTTGTAATCAATTACAGATACAGGGACATGCAGAGGCCGGAAGGAGAGGGCCCAGTTGTGTTGAGACTTCACTGTCCAGATGATAGGACAAGAAAATGATTCCCCGATCTTACTTTGTCTCTGATGGGAGAAAGAACACTGCTGCTGAGCAAAAGCGTGTCTTTCGATGAGCTGACTGCAAAACCACTGCCTTGCTCCTCCTGGGGAGAGGAGGAAGAATGGGGATGAGGAGGGTAGGTGTTTTCAGATGGCTTTTCATTCTCCCTGCTCTAGTTTGTCAACAGTAAGGCTAAGAGGCAGTAAGTTAACCTTTCCTTTCCTACTAATGGCAACCAGTCCTGTTCTTAACCCAGCCCACAAGCTGTCAGCTTTTCAATGTATTTTCTCCCCTACTGTGTTTAGGAGTGAGTAAGCTGGGTGCTGTGCTGAGCTCCCTGCTGCAGTTAAACCACTGCACCGAAGTTCCCACTGTCCCTGGGATTCAAATGCAAGGAGAAATGCAGTGTGCACGTGCACAGAACAGAACTGGAGCCCAGTGCTGGAGCTGGTGCAGGTGCCGAACGTGCTCAGGCCAGCAGCAGCTGTGTGCTAAAGACATCTTCAGCTGAAAGGAAATCCTCAACAGAAACCTTGGGAAGGGTTTGAACAACAAAGAAACCCCAGTCCTGTAGTTCAGGGGGTAGCACAAGCCTCAAAACAAGAGAGCAGCCAAGCCAAGCACTAGCTGAACATAAGGTAACCTTAAGAGAGCCGCTAGAGGTCCATCTTGCCTGCTGGATCCCCTAAGGAAAATAGGGGCCTGGCAGGGAGCGGGGAGGGAAATAGAAATTCCCTACTTGGAGGCTTTACAAACTCAAAAGCAGGCAGGAGGTAGGAAGTATTTTAAACATATAGGAATAATCCATGCATGCAGAGGTGCAGAGCAAGGTCATCCTGTGTCTTGCATGGCCTACGGGAAGGAGGAGAAATGCAGCCCCAGCTATGCTGTATTAGAAAGCCGAAAGTCAGCAGAGCACGCTGACCTCCACTGCTCGCTTCCTCATTCCCAGCTCCAACCCCTTCCTGTGTCCCTCGGAGCCCAACCTGGGCTACAACACGCCTGGGAACTGCTGCTCCCTTCGTTGCATCCCCTCTGCCCAGCAAACCTGTTGTGCTGGGCAGGAGATGGAGCCGGGACCGGGATTCCACCTGGGGTAAAGCAGTGCTGGTTCTGAACCACCCTTTGCTGTTCCCCTCTCCCCTCCTGGTGCTGCAGGCAGGGGCAGAAAAGCATCCTTGAGCATGGAGGCAGTCCCACAAAGCATCAGAGAATGGGTTAAAGCTTCTCTGCATGAGCAATGGAGGACACTTACCTTGGGCATGGATCCCTGTTGCAGGCAGCCCGGCTCCTTGGAGTCGCACAGAGCAGAGGATGCAAATTGTTTTCTCGACTCCAGGCCGGCTTAGGATGGCCCTGGTGATCTCCTGCACCACCACAGTGCTGCATGATAGCTTCCAGCCAGGCTCTGATCAACCGGGTTCCCCTCCAGGTCTGCTTGCTGGGTTGGTGATCAGTGAGAGCTACCTCCACAGCCTTTTTTCCACCCCGAGCACCTGATAGAGGCCCAGACTCCAAGTCTGCTTCCCTATGTGGGAATCAAATGTTTGTTCTGCCGTAGAATTGGATAATATTTTTTATTCATGATTCTCCGTTGTCCTAGTTCTTTTTGGGCGTCTTTCTACTTAACTTTGTGGAAGATCCTCTGATTAGTTTACTCACTTATCCTCTAGAAAACCTTCCAGGAACGCTTACGGGGGCTCTCCTCTGTATATAGGTGTCTAAATGTATATCTTTGTCACACACATTGCACGACATCCTGCACGAGTCAAACCAGAGGCCAAAGCCATGTATGCCCGAGGAGCGCATGAAGGACATCTGACGTCCTGGCCGTCATCCCCCCCCCTCCCCCCCCCCCCCCCCCCCCCCCCCCCCCTCCCCCCCCCCCCCCACCCCCCCCCCCCACCCCTCCCCCCCCCCCCCCCCCCCCCACCCCCCCCCCCCCCCCCCCCCCCCCCCCCCCCCCCCCCCCCCCCCCCCCCCCCCCCCCCCCCCCCCCCCCCCCCCCCCCCCCCCCCGGTGGCTCTTTGTTTAACGACGACTTCGGATGACAATCACCATATCATAGGGCCCAGACCATCTTGGAGACAAACAGGACTGACACCAGATAACAAACCAAACCAATTCATTACAAATGTAAAAACCTCCTGATACGCTTGTGAATCTGGAGTCCCCCGCCAGTGGGGGCAACAGGGGAGAGGGGAGAGCAAGGGGAGAAGGACAGGGATATACGCCTGTCCTGTTGTATCCCTAGGTGCGCCCTGCTTGCGGGACGCCCGCTATTGCAATCGCGAATAATCTGCTTTTATAGAGATACCGTCTGACAAAAATATTTGGATGTTCCACCGAAGGACGGGGGGAAGGGAGGGAACGGGAAGGAAGGGAAGGGAAGGAAGGGAAGGGGGAAGGGAAGGGAAGGGAAGGAAAAAAAAAAAAAAAAAAAAAAAAGGAAGGGAAGGGAAGGGACATTGCAAGGTATAGGGGAAGGGAAGGCACGGGGGACGATGTCTGCAATATAATGGAAGGGGACCAACGAGAAACGCGGGAAGGGAAGGGAAGGGAAGGGCAACAGGGGACAGGAGAGATGGAAAACAAAAGAGGGTGATTGAAAGGGAGGAAACAGAAGGGGGACCCGAGGGGGGAATACATGCAAGGGTCGACAGAGATTCCTGTTTAAGCATCGATTGGCACAAAACAGCCATTAAGCACATGATGGCACATAAGTTGGACATCAGCAACGTGACTTGAAAGGCCGGCATCGGGAACGTCTCCTTTGGAGAGAGACTGAGAGGTTTGGGCTTGTTGAGCCTGGAGAAGAGGAGGCTCTGGGGAGACTTTCCGTTCTTTTATCGCAGTTCGCACCCGCCCTCCTCCCACCACCCGACTCCCGGGAGCCCGGAAAGGAACGATGGCTCGGCCCGACCGGGTTGGATGAAATCTTGAGGGTCGGGCGCACCCCAACACCAACGACGGATTCCAGCCCCGCCCGATCGGGCCCCGGTCGTTTGTCTTTCCCGCCCTATTTTTTTTCTTAACCTATTTCATCTCCTCCCCCCCGGCACCTCCCCATATTATACCATCTCTTATCCCCCCCGTCTCTGTTTTGCTTTCCCCACCCCCGTGTGTTTTTTCTTCCTTTTTTTCTCTCTCGACTTCATACGCTTGGGAGACCCGATTGGCTCAACGGTCCCCGCCATCCCCCCGGAGCCGGGAACCGGCGGACCCACCCCCAGCCCGCCACGCGCATTCTTTCCATTTCTTTCTTCTTTTTCCTTTGGAGGTGCCGGGCCGGGCCGCACCGGGGCTGCGGGTGTGCGAGGACGGACGCGTTCTCCTCACCGCACGTAGCTCGCTTCAATCCGTTCTTTACATCTTTCCGATCCTCTTTTTTTCTTTTTCCTTTCGCCCCCCCCGCCTTCGAGCGACGTCCTGTCCGCCCAGCCGGCTCTGCCATCCCCCGACTGGATGAGAGGTCGGCCGGCGAGCCCGGCGTGCGGACGAGTTGAACGAACGAACCGCAGACAACCGGCCCGGTCGCTCCGCAGCGGAGTCAGGACCGCACGCGGTCTACCCGGCCCCGAGCGGCTCGTCCGGTCCGCGCAGGCGACCAGGGGTCTCTGCCGGGCGGATTGCGATCTGCATCCAGGTCTACCTGGCTCTCGTGAGCCTCCGCTGTCCCGCCGCACGTGGTGCAGCGCTGCGTGCCAGAGAGCGTCCTCTTGGATTGTCACCTCCTGAGGAACCGGCTCATTCGTCTTCGGGAGCGTCGGCGCTACGACGTGCCAAAAAGTACACCTTAATTACAAAAGTAAGGGGGGTCGCCCCCGCCCCATGGAAACAATGTGGTCTGTGGGGGAGGGCACAGATGGGGTCCCCTTAGGGGTGTGTCCCCAACTCTGGGGTCTGAGACGGTGGGGGTGTCCCCAACTCCGGGATGTGACACCACCAGGGTGCCAGGAAGGTGTTGTGGGCATGGAATGTTGTTTCTGCATTTGATATTAAAAAGTAGCAATTGGTTTGAAGAAGTAGAACATAATGCATTTGTATTCTGTAACCTATCCTTAGAAACAGTTGATCTAGGAAGTACAATACTGTATATGTTAGCGGCATGTTTTAGAAACATTATTACCGAATTATGTGATTAATTCTTTCTTGCAAAACTGGAATAGTTGTTAAATGTTCCAAACAATGCGAGTTATAGCGTTGCTAAGGATTAGAAAAACACCACTGTAGAGCTGTCCTGTTAGGATAAGAAACTCTCAGCAAAAGAAAGACAGATTTAGCAAACATCAAAGAAGTCAGGGCCTCTGCACAAGGCCGGACTGTCTCAGTCCGTGAGAAGGTTGGGGTGTGAAGGCAGCACCAGGATCCTCCCCTGCCTCTCTCCCAAGCGTATCTTTGTAGAAAGGAGGACAAGCAGATATCCGCAAAATAACGATCAGATGTGGAATTGAGTAAGGGAAGGACAAGATAAGGTTAAACTCTTGTTTAGGAATGTAGGTAAGCACGATGTGTGGTCAGATAAGAAAAGGGCATCTGGCAACTCTGTTGACATAAGGAATGGGTCAGGGTCGGATTACTTCTGTCAGAGACAACGGTGTCTTCTCCCATGCAAAAAACCCCACTGCTCATGGCAGGACTGTATGTTGATAAGACAGGAATGTAATGAATATGCATGTGAATTCCACTGATTGTGTATTCGTTCGGCCTATATCTGTACCAAGCTTCTTCCTTATGGTGTGCAAGTTTGGAGGAGCTATCCCCTTGCACCCAGCTTGGCGCCAAATGCTGAATAAAACATACCTGCTTTATAACCTAACTCTGGGTTTAGAGTTTGATTCCGCAAATCAATTTGGCACCCCAGATGGGACAATCTCTGTTCGGCTGCAGGACCAGTTGAGGAGGGGGACGCTTTGTGGCGCGCCTGAGAGTTCTTGGAAGGACTCCCCTACCTCATCCGATCACTGCGGGGATAGACAAGGACCATCTGGCAGCGGACCAGGTACGTTTAAAGGGAAGGCTCCGTAAGGCGTACGCGGGAGCAGGGGACTCCGTAAGACGTGCGGGGACGCCCCACGCGGGAGGGTTTTACCCTGAGGATGGACTAGTCCAGAGGTACGGGACGGAAGGTATTACCAGGGGGCAACTATCGTGAAGCACTATATCTGATTCCAGGGATTGTGGGTTCGAGTCCCACCTCTGGCTAGCACTTGGAAGCTAGACTAACGCTGGGCATTAGTAATCACGAGTTCATAACAATCTGGAACTCACGCTAATTCTAGAGATTGTGGGTTAGAGTCCCACCCGGGGTTAGCGAGGTATAGTGCTGATACTTGCCAAATGATAACCTACATCATTGTAGCCGCGGTGGTAGGAATGGTAATCTGCGCAGTTGTTATCATCTGCTGTAAATGCCCAGTACTGTGTATTTGAATAACGGTTATGATATTTTGGGATATCCTTTAAACATACGAACTAAGGTGGTACCTGAGCTAGCAAACCTAAGTGTCGGAATGAGTGTGGGTGTGATTGAGACGTAGCTAAGCTACGGGGCGAAAGTGGAGTCCCGAATCCGCGGTTTCGTTCTCCCGCGAGGGAAACGGCCGGAGACGGACGAGCGGAATTGTTAATGTCTTGTTTGTCTACCAATTTCTTTGTATGAATTGGTTTTTGACAAAATTGGAAAAAGGGATCACAAACAATTTTAGTGTGAAGGCAAATGACATTTTGGAGTGGGATGAATTATGGAAATACACAGTCGTGAGCTACAGGGACGGCCAGAGGAAAGGTGTATATTTCACCAAACAAATGTGTGCTGCCCGGATTATGTAATCACTACTGTTTAGCTTGTAAAGAGACATATCGAGGGGGATTGGCGTTATTCGTGCCCGGAGTGTGAATACGAGTGTGAACGAGTTCTGGGGATTGTTTGGATTTGATTTTAGAGTACTGAGAGTTACTTGTGGAAACATTAGGGCATAACAAACCAGTGAGACAACATGATGGGAGGGTCACAGGGAAAGGAAATACCTAAAGAACACCCTTGGATGTATTCTGGCATATTGGCGAGATATTCGCGGGGGGGACCTAGTGGGAAAATTGTTTTTTTTGGGAAATTTTAGGGGAAATGGCCCTAAAGGGAGGAAATTTTTTGGAATCACCTGGGA
>JADANK010000562.1:0-33429 GCA_021292215.1 Lophura nycthemera
TGATCACAGAGGCATCTAGCTTGTGTACCTGGCACGGGAGTGAGCAGATGCTATCAAGTCAAGCTGACCAGTGGCAAACCTGAGGTGGCTGGCAGAGGTGAGTGGCCTGTGTGCCACGGGATGGCACAAGGGGGACGAGCCCAGCTCTAGTGCCATCTCCTTCAGGGCAGGATGGAAGATCCAGCACTGCCTGCATGCAGCAAAAGGGTCACAATTCATAAGACGCTTGACCAAGAGCATATTGTTCAAGTTCACTGTACACAATAAAAGTTTTTGTTCTGCACTAACAACAGTCTGTGTCTAATTGCCACAGGTAAACCTTAATCTGCTTTGCCCTCCTCAACCTGAATGAGGACCTCTGGATAGGATTTAAAAAGGGCATAGAGAGTTTTTACCAGTAGTCCATAGTTGTATATCCATATGCAACACCACCTTGTCATCCCTAGGAAAGTCCGGAGCTCCTTTGCTGCTTGACGTTCCACAGTCTGGCAAATTACTTCCTTCCTTCTTGTTCTCTAGGGTTTGGAATCCAGCAGCAATTTCGTAACCCAAACAGGTTACTTGTGGCCATGCCATCTGGGCTTTCTGTGGAGAAACTCAATAGCCATCAAGTCCGAGAAAGTTTAGTAGACTAATTGTCCTTGCTATGCATATCTCCTTTGTTTTGGTAGCTATCAAAGGTCATCCATGTACTGTGATAGCGTTCCTTGTCCTAGGGCCGTACCCATTGCTCCAGTCTTTGGCAAGTTGGTTCCTGAAAAGAGTGGGACTTTTTTTTTGTTTGTTTGTTTGTTTTAACCTCTGGAAAAGTGCTGTGCATGTAAGTTGTGTTGTTCTTCCTGAATCAGGATTCTCCCACTCAAAGGTAAACATGAGCTGATTCTCTGGACTCAATGGTAGAGCAAAAAATGGCATCTTCTAGGTCCAGAACGGTAAACCATGCCAATTCACCTGATAATTTTGGAAGCAGCGTGTATGGGTATGCTACCAATGGGTATAAATCCTACACTATTCTATTGATGGCCCTTAAATCTTGTGCTCACACTCCAGTAACAACCCGAATTTCTGAAAACTGTCAATTATTGGCTGGATTCCTTTCCCATCTCCGAATTTGAGGGGGTACAGTTTAATCCGAACCGGCTGAGCTCCCTGCTTTATTCCGATTGCTAGTGGTGCTGCATTCTTAGCTCTTCCTGGGGTTTCTACTAACCACACCCCAGGATAGACTTGATCACTTCCTTTGTCTGGGATCCTGGTCCCAGCAGGGGTAGCGATCAATGCTAAACTAAGCACCTCTATTAACTGTTCTTCTTGTACCTTACATTCCAATTTTCCTTTCAACTTGATTTCAAGATTCCAGTTGTTCTAATAAATCTTGCCCTAGTAAAGGCTTTGGTGAATTTGGCACCTACAGACATTTGTGTATCCCTACCTGTTTACCTACACTAAGTTGTTAAGGGTTAAGAAAGTAAACTTCCTCACTTTTGCCAATGTCTTCCCTTACGGTTACAAATTCACCACTCACTGGAGTATTTAACACCCAATTAGATGCTCCAGTTACTACAAATTCCACACTTTGCTGCAATTCCTTCCTCAGCTTAATCTTCTCTACCCTTAACTGTTATTGCATCTGTTACCAAATCCAGCGCCTCTTTTTGCACTAACTGCTTTCCCGTTCAACGGGGGCGGAACCCTCCTGAGCCCTTCCAGCTCTCCCCCTTCAGCTCTTCCTGAGGAGATTCTGGGTCCTAGAGCCCTGCTCTCACTCCTCCCCTCCTAAGGCTTCCCGTGCTAACACTGGGATATGCAAGTTTCCCAGGTCTCTGCAGATGAAGGCTATTCGCTCCCAGCGTCTCATCTCCTGCCTTCTCAAAAACAATATTCACTGCTAAATGGTCATCGCCTTCCAACCACCATTGATTACAATTTTTAATTAAAGTTTTCTTGCTCACGGGGCCCCCAGGCTCTCCAGCAACATCTCAAGTGGAATTTGCCTGGGAACTTCCTTTCCCCGTGCTCCTCCATACTAAATTTCATTGATTCTTTATTGTTCCCCAAAGTCCACACCTTATAGCTAGTAAGTTACTGTGACCAAAAACATATTCCTCTTTAAACCCCAGTCCACAACGCCAACCAAAATGCCAGTTTCCTCTATTCCACTGTAATTCCTGGACAGTACTACAGGTCAAGGCTCTGATAACAAATACAGGGTTAAACAAATATCCAATTAAACTCGATTCCCACGTTCACACCACTCACACCTTGGATCCAAAGGTTAGCATTCACACTAGATAGCAGCCGCTTATAAAGTCTTGTTGCTGGGTAATGGAGTCTGCCTACTTCCCCAGGGCACAGGAACACCAAATTCCCTGGGCACGAGCTATAACCAATGTCTCCCAGCAACAAGAGCACTTGTATTGTAAATGGAATTCCACAAGCAATAATTTGATAACAGAAACACTTAACAATCACAAAGATAACAACAATGAAAAACCGGTTTGGACATTTACTCGTTACATGATCCTACCAGGCCCCTTCCTGGCAGCTAACTGCAAATGCCCCCCAGTGCATTTTTGTTATGATGATTTCTCCAAAGTATAACAAAGCTTACATTCCGAGCGCATTATAGCCTCAATCTCAGGGTGCCTTGCAAGATTTCACCTTGGAATTCTCGAGATACCTCCCCAAGTGGGACCCTGCTCTCAAGGGTTGTGCTCCCACACCGATCTGCATCACACAACCTATAGCTGTGGATCCACCCTCTGGGGGAGCACCCTCGCTCCTTCACCCAAATGGAGGACATCTCCTTAAGACATAAGGGTCCCTGTACCTGTAACGTACCTGGTCCGTACCAGGGCTCTTTCTCTGCCCCACAGTGGATGTGTGGGCCTCGAGAGTTATAGCATAGCCAGCCCTCGTACAACAGAGAGCTTAACCATGCTCATGCCTTGCAGAGAAGACCGAATTGAGAAAGCAGGATAGGAAGTTGTTAGAAATAGAAGTCACTCGCTCAGTGAGTAGAAACGTGACATGAGTGCTATGGGCAGCGCTCAGCGAGGAAGTGAGCCAGCTGCAGGGAGATGCTGCCCTCGAGAGCAGGGCAGCCGGAGATTGCCTCTTCTGGGACCTGCTCACGGGTGAGAGGAGTTAAAGGAGCGCCAGGACAGCAACGTGGGGATGTGTGACCTCAAGGATGTGCGAATGTCCCCAGCAAAGGAAGCAAAGGGACCGAGCAGAGAGCGACGCTTCATTAGCGTAACAAAACACAGCCCCCATCCTCCCTTCACTCCCACGGTTGCAGATGCGCCACGAGAACGAGCTGTGAAACTGCCCAAGGCCTGGCAGCCGGCTCGGGGCGTGCTCGCTGTGGGAATTGCTGCCTGGACCTGAGGCTGTGCAGAAGCAGCCAGAGCCTGGCTGGAAGCCATCCGGGCAGCACCGCGGCGGCAGGAGGTGCAGCAAGGCCGTCCTGCGGCCAGCTCCGGGCTGAGGGCACTCGGCATCCTCTGCTCTGCTCTCCCAGGAGCCCGGTTGCCTGCACCAGAGGTGGGAGCAGCCTGCTCCGCACCCAAGGTAGGAGCCATTCGTGGCTCGTGCAGAGGAGCGCACGCTTCCTGCCCCCTGCCAGCAGCGGCGGGAGGGCAGCGGGGAGCGGCACCGGGCGGGGCGGAACCGGCACTGCTGTAGCCCAGGCGGGAGCCCGGTCCCGGCTCCAGCTCCTGCCCAGCACGGCAAGTTTGCTGGGCCAGACGGGCTGCAACGAGGAGAGCAGCGGTTCTCAGGCGTGTTGCAGCCCGGCTTGGGCTCCGAGAGGCACAGGAAGGGGTTGGAGCTGGGACAGTGAGGAAGTGAGCAGAGGAGCTCAGCGTGCTCTGCTGCCCGGATGGCTCTGTGTAACACAGCCCAGCCGGGAGTGCGTTTCTCCCTCTGGGCCACGGCAGACACGAGATGATCCCGCTCCACAGCTCTGCACGCATGGATTGATGGCAGCTTTCAACTCCCCGATGCCTCCTTTGGAGTGTCCGAATGTGAAGCCTCCAACGGGGGAATTTCCACTCACCTCTCTCTCCCCGGCAGCCCGCAGTTTCCCTTCGGGGACCCAGCAGGCAACATCTGCCTCTAGCGGCCCTTTCAGCGCTGGGCTGACGGCTCACCTGGGGTTGTGCAAACCCCTCCCGAGGCTTTTCTTCAGGCTGTCCCGGCAGCTGCAGATGCCTTTCGCGCACACCAGCTCCGGCACTGGGCTGTGTAATAGACGCTGAAAAGCTGACAGCCTGCGGGCTGACTGGAGCACACGTTGTGAACGCGCCCGAGCAGCACGTCAGTAAAGCGCAGCCCGGGCTGCCTGGTGCAAAGGGCGCACGCTGCTGAGAACGTGCCCTGGAAGTGAGCGCAGGGTGCGTGCTGAGCTGAATGGGGAGCACCGCCCCCTGGTGAGGGAGGAGGGAAATGCAGCCGCCGAGGTCCAGCCCAGTCCCCAAGTGTGGGGAAAGCGCATTTCTGGAACGTAGGTCTCACCCTATATGACTACATGACCCACATGACTATGAGCTACTTTATGGCTCCTTTCGTATACCAGAGGCTTCCTCCCGCTTTGAGAATGGCTTTGGCTTAGGTGAGGCTAAGATGTGTATTACAGTGTTAGGTGAGGGAGGTGTAGAGCTAGGGACAAAATAACGTGACATGACTGCAGGTGAAATGATTTGCCTGAGGGCATTTTATCATTGATGATAGTCCAAAAAGCCCACAAAACAATCTCTCCTCCTCAAAATTAAGATGCTTCCACTTACGCCTTTGCAGGACAGATCTTTCCAGGTACAATCCCTTCCTGGTTTTGTGCAATTATCATCAGTCTCTATTTTCAATAGACAGGTGCCTGTGACAGATAGGTGAATATCTCCAGGAACCAAACTGAAACAATAGAAGCTAGACACTTAAAAAATAATCCCTCACAAAGCCCACCTAAATTGTTCAGTATCTAAATATTTTACAAATCTGGGTCATGGATCCCTAAGTTCATTTGGGGAGATGCCTATGTGGTCATCCTCACAGCGGTATGTGTCCCTTTTTAAAGCCAGTAGGGCAGGAAGCCTCCTCTGCCTCTCCCAGCATCCCTGGCCTTTGGTTATTACTAAAAGGTTTCCAGCTGACCACAGTTCTCTTTAGCTCCTGTTTGATCTTCCATCATCGCAAAACAGCTGCTGTAAGGTCTTCTTCCCATTTGGCCTCTGACTAATCACATCTATCCTGATGTCTGATAGAGAGAATGCCTCTTTGCGGTCTAATGGGAGCAGTGAGGGATTCAACAAAGGCCCTTCCTTCCGCTTTTAGAAAGAACTTTCATCAAAACGTAACTAAGCTAAGAAAACAGCTAGAGAACTGCTTACCATCTCCTTCAATCACATGACTGCAGTGGAAACAAAACAGCTGAAGAGGAAGGAGAAACAACAAAATTTTCAAGCAATGATTTTATTGACGGTAATTTCTCAATGTATCTCAATAGCTTTCCTGTTTTATTTCAGTTTAAATAAAGGAGAATGATGGCAAGTCTGATTTGGGTTTCCAATTGAATCTTATGTCATCTAATTACAAATGTCTTCATGATATTAAAAATGAAAATATTTCCTTACATCTGCTCCACCCTCTACAAATATGGTTTTGTTCTGCTGCTTCCCTAATCCTGAACATCTGAGCATTTGAAATCCAGCAATGAAGAGTCACATACACATTTTTAGTAAACATCCAGCTGAACATCTGTACATCCACTCAACGCACAACTCTTCCCTGGTGTATGTTCTTGCTCTATCATGACTGCAATACTATTGCTAATCATGTCATGGCATTTATTGTCTGCAGGGATGCCAGCATATTTCAATCACCTGCCCTTCATCGCTGACAAATTTAGGATCCACCTGCAATTTGCAGATGCCTTACAACTCCCAAATGTAATCCTCCTTTATTTATCCAAGCAGAGATGTTTACACAACACCTTGCACCTGGCTTCCAAAGAATAAAGGTCTATCCATTATGGTGCTGGACTGCACAGTCAAGGGAGTCTGGAGGGAAACGGTACAACTACATATACCTCTTCTTTAAATGCTAGGTGCTGTCCTCTGACAAATTTAGTCTTTGTTAGTCTTCAGCAACCGGATGAAAGAGCTGCTTGATGCAGCTTATCTTAACACACGGTCATCTTAGAATTGCAGCTGTAAGGAAGACCACGCCACTCAAAAGCTGTTGTGTTAAACCACTGCTCCTGAGTGGCAAGTCGTCTTTATGTTCTTGGGGAAAACTGGGTGTCATTAGCTGCTCTCATTTAAACATCTGTAAAAGCTTGAAACAGTTCAACATAAGCAACACTAAGCTTGAAGAGCAACTAGATTCTGATTAGCCCAGCTATCCTGAAAATAAGAATTACAACTATTGTTTTGTACTTTTAGATCACTAAAATAACATTCCTTTTACTGTCTTTAACATTTCAACCCAAAAGTTACAAAAAAAATGCAGTGAAGTGATTCTGATACGTTATTAATGACAGAACAAAGATTACATTTTCACCACCACTGCATCTTGTGAAGAAAGTACATGCTACAGGATATTTTCACAACAAAAGGACTAGACTGCTTATCTTTATAACTTAAATGGAAGATAAAGAAGTAAATCTTGTACAGAGGCTTGAAATATGAACTGTCACCTAAACTGCTTTAGAGATATTTGCATGGCAAGTAACTGGAAGCCATAGAAATGTTATAATGCCCACTAGCACTACGTTTGTCACAGAACTTTACTGCCTTTCCATATATCCTGCTTCTCACTTGGTGACATTTTCTTCTGCAAGGACCTCGCAATGCTTCCTGGGACATCTCCTGATCTTAGCTCCGCAGGCAGAGGTCTTTTCTCAGTGGAAGATCAGGCACATCAAGGTTGAAAATGGGATTAGGAGATGCATTTGCTGATCACTGCTGCACACTTCTCTAACCCTTTCATGGAAGCTGATCAGCGATATTCCAGGTAAGTACGTTTACCTTTACACTTGTGAAAGACAACGTGTCAGCTGATGCTTACCTCCACGTGCCACTGTTTGCCCATAGCGTTCACCACACGTCCTTCAACTGGTCTTCTACGTGCTCCACAGATGGGGACGTCCATTTTGTCATGGCAGGGTAAACAATATAATTATTCTCCCTTCGGTTCGTGAGCATCAGCAGCGAGTTCCTTCCTGTTCAAAAATTCATTAATCGAGAGCATGAATAGAACAATTTCAACTCGAGAGCTTCTGTAGAGATCATTTAATTTTTAGCACTTGTTTCAGTAACAGGATTTATACTACAATAATGTCTTTAGCAGCACCAAATACGACAGTTCAATATGATTATTTTTTAAACAAGCTTGATTGATTCTGAGAAAAGCCTGCTAAGTAGGATGCATCAAATGAAAATAGCTACTGAGCTTGTCTCAAACAGGTTAGAAAGCTGTAGTCATGCCTGGCTTACATTCTGGCTCTCTTAGCACAGGCTTCTTTTAGATTTACTTAAATGTAATTGAAGGAAAGAAAAATGCACTCCTCTGCATTTTCCCTGTATATCAAACATCAGAGAAAGAAAAATGTAAGCTGACAATACCGCTGACACAACACTACAGGTTGTTCTTCAAATCAGCCTCTGCCATGATAATGAAATGATAGCTTCCTTCGTACTAAAAAACAAACAACTAGTAACGTGTGTTATATCCTACAATGCCCCCTCATCCATGCATCACTGGGGGATGTAAAAACATGCAGCTACGTATTCTGCAGCTGCAGAAGCTGATGAAGCGAGACGAGGGAAAGCTGAAAAGAAAAACACACTTTGTGCAACTCAACTAAAAGCAAAGAACATAGGCAAGATAATGACTGAAGCAGCTGAAGACAACCAATTTTCTGCCCTTTGTATCAGAAAAATAATGTCAATCATTTTGCTGCTATAAGCAAGTCTGCACCCAGATTTCCTATTTCCTATGGTACCACCCTGTGCTGGGAATTGCAGTCTTTCATCCCGCCCCACTCCTATGCTTTACCCTCAAACTCTTCAGAAATTTAGATTGGAAGCTGGATGGCAAAACAGGCCCTAATTCTCTACATAACCACATGTATTGCATTAAAAGCATGAAATCAATGGCTACACAGTTTACTTAAAAAAATCCGTGAAGGATCCCACTGAAATGAGTGCATTTATTAGTGAAAAAGGTGATAAACTGGACTCAAATTGGGGAACCCATGTTGGGAAAATAAAAATCTATTTAAAAATGACAAAACTTCTGCATCTGATTTGTTTCTAAGTGTCTACCACAGTGTATCCTACTGATCCTGAAACATCACCAGGTACAAAACACACTTGACAGGAAATCCGAAGTAGATAAGTAGTTAATATTTTATGCACACATTTTAAGATATCCACTCTCAGTTTTGTGATGCATTCTTAGACCTTTTTCTCATAAAAGACACTTTGGTTACTCCATCTCAGCAGGAAAGCCTTAGGAACCATAACCTCTACATCCCTCCCAACTTTCCATTCCATTTTCATCATTATCAGCGATAGAAGGAAGGGTGAAGACCCACCTGCCATCATTCTTGACGAATCCAACTCCTGCCAATACTTGTTGGCAGATATCACAGCAGAAGCACTTCCAGTGGTTGTTCATAGCTTTAGTAATGCAACCAATAATGAACTCACCTGTAGGAAACATAGGTAACAGGATGTAAAATGCCATGCTACACAAAGTTAAAAGAAGCCTGCAATCTGAATCGCTAGAATTACATCACCGTTTTTGCCTTGCTCTTCTTCTAGAAAAGGACACTTTTCAACTGTTGTTCACACGGTGTTGGCTTCTACTCCACTAGGCCTAGAATCAAGGCTTGAAAGAGCTCCATACTCAAAGCACAACAGAACTGAGTTTGGATGGCCTTGACCCTACTGCGAGAAAACTCCTGCAGTCAAAGTACAGTAGAATACAAAGACACACAAAGATACAGCAGGAGAATGCACTTGCTAAACAGCAAATCCAACACGCACACCAATTTCTGATCTACCACAGAGTCCTGTGCTGGGAGGCACTGAGGAAGTGAGAAAACTACCATTTCATATTCTCTGCTGCACAGCCATGCCAAACACTCACGTTGTTCTCTGCACGCACGCTGCAGCCAAGGCCCCTGAGCAGCGCAAACACTGCCTGAAATATGTCGGGAGCTCCGCTTCCTGCTGCTGCCGAAGGCTGCAAACCCGGCTCTGAAGAGCCTACAGATCAAACAGCTGCCAAAGGAGAAGTGATCAGGCAGAGTAACAGATATGAACGAAACGAAGTCTAACATGCAAGTTTGTGGCATTCCCACGAAGTCATAGCTTTCCAAGAACAGAATGCGATGGTCTCTAGAAGCGTCGGGAAAGCTTGAGGCATCGCTGCTGACTGCAGCCCTGCTGATTTTGGCTACTCTCACTACATTCAAGAACTGGAAAAGCCCACTTTCAGGCAGGATCCATGGAGTGCTGCAGTCCAGATGGGTTTTTTCTCTCAATGAAAAGCCTTCACATTAAGCTTACCTGACATCGAAGTCACTAACTGTTCTGTGAAATGTGGTATTCTTGAACCCACAAGCCTTTCTCCCCTGTGCACAGGGCCCTGAAATTTTCAGCTGTTTGAGGGACAATATTTGAAAGCAGCTCCGTGGTTGTGCGTCCTAAAGGTTCGTCACTGGCAGAAACAAAATACACAGCAACAGGGTTGGTGTCCTTTGACAGCTCCGCTGCCAGAGAGAGGTGGCCCTTCTGCAGCTCTGACAAGCTTTGCTGGCATTCTTCAAATCTCCTCTCAAAAGAATTAGCCAGTTCTTGAACTTTAGCTCTGATCCCAAATTGCTCTACTTTCACTTCACCATCTGAAAACAAATCCAAGAAGAGATTTCCTTAGCTCTAGTCACTGCAGCCAGAGATCAGCAGCTTTTGTTCTGTATTATCTCCAGGGTAAAACAAAGCCAAACAAACTACAGAAGACACTGAAAAGAACTGTAAAAACCACTCAACCGACTAACCAGCATCACCTGTAGCTGTCCAAATTAAAACACTGTTTGATGTTTCAGAGGGCACTAAGTTCATTTCTTTAGCGATGACATGCTTTGCACACACCTCAAGAACTTGGTCCCTTCTCATAAGGATCCTGTAATACTTCTTCTGTGTATGGAAGAGGACCCTGAGCTCTCCAACACCTCGCTCCTTCCACTGAGCAGCATCTCTGGCCCAACTGTAAAATTTTGCCTCTCTTTGAAGGGAATTCCCTTCATCTTCTTCTCCAGACTACCTCCACCTAGAACACAGCACAGTAATGCGTGATTTCCCCAGAAGTTGTTATCACCAACAACACTGTTACAATTCTGACATCATAATGCAAAATTATTCGATGTTTTCCTTTCTTCAGTGGCTTTGTACCCACAGCTCTATACTCATCATGCACTGAAGTGACCAAACAGCCCTGCCTTCTCAAAATGAGAGAGCTCAACAGATTTCAGCCTTTGAAATTCATTTTTAAGCTATCAAGTGTGCTGGCATATTTCCCAGTGAAATTTCAGGTCTGCTGAATGATGTGCTAAGTGATAACCCAGCACTGTTAGCATTCCAGGTGTTCCCCTTATGAAGGGTGCTAAGTAACTTAATACTGGCATTTGATCAGAATAAGAATCAACTGAAAATAATAAATGGAGGCCTCACAGCTGCGTATCCTCCTCACTTTATATGTGCACATTACTGCCTTTTAACATCCTTCAATTAACACATCTTTCACAGTTAAAGAAAAACTTGAAAGAACTGGAGAAACGTGTGACAGACAAGCATTTCTGAAGGAGAAAAAGAGCAGGTAAGGCAAGAAAGAAAACCACAGAGACGTCATAATATGATTAACGGATGAGGAAAGGCAGACAAGATATTGCAGAAAGAGGAAAACAACATTTTGCAGACTTCATCAGATTAACTGTTCCAATTAAAGGACACTACATACTGTTTATGTGTGCTCTATCAGTCTTGCTTAGTCATTATACTAACCTGCAATTAAGTTCTATTCTTTACAGGAAGCCAAACTGGAAGACTACAGTCATTGCAAGCTTCTCCTCTTATTAGGCATACTAAGGTTAAACACGAAATCCAGACATGAACAACTGAGTTAAGCCTTACAAAGCTACATCAGGCTTCTTCAAACAAGTTATTCTACTTCCTAAAAAGCTGTATCATCACCTGCTGGTAAATTCTGTGACACGCGAGCAGTTTCTGTGGATTCTGCTTCTTTGCTGCTGGCAGCTGACTGCACAAATACCGCTGTTGCTTCACTGGTTGATGGAGTATGTAATTCTTCCTTACTTGTAGAGACTAAGTCAGTACGATTAATAAAACAGTAAGCAAATAAGCCACAAGAGCCTAAAATACAAACTTCAAACTACATTAAGTCTGGACACTAACAATAACCGCTCCCTCCAAAAAAGCCACGTTTCCCCTCTCCCCTCCCTCCCTTCCAGAAATTGATAAATTTCTTCATTTAATTACAACAGCAGTACAGTAAAAACATGATAGTAAGTTCTCAGTCTCCAACTTTCCTATAGTGCTACTAATGTTTCAGAACAGCTAACTAACAGGGATTAAGGGAAGTGAACAACTGGGGAAAAACAAAAAAACAAACAAGAATTGTTGTTGGAAGGTTTCAGACATTCTTCATCACTCTTAAAACACACACAGCTTTGACTCAACAGGAGACTGAAGTACTTTTGAAGCAGTACGATTCCAAAACAAGCACCATTTCCCTTGGAAATTGCTCTGAAATCACTTAACTCTTACATACCTGCTAGGAGGAATTCTACTAGCCAAAGCTGTTTCTACTTTAGGAGGCAAAGCTGCTTCCTTTCTCTCCCGGAGAAACTTAAGTTCTTAGTAGTACCATAGTTCCAGTGCCAGAACAGACTTGAGACACAGTCAAACAAGTCAAGTAGTTTTTAATCTGCCGGACGCTTTATTTCTCACTAAGTGAAAATAGTCTAAGAATAATACTGCAAATTTATTGCCTAAACTTTCGTAAAGACTTGACTCGTACTTTTTCTTTGAGTTTTTACTTCTGAGAGACTTCTGGACTGGCATCCTCCGCACTGCTACTAAAGCCACAGACAGACGTAGAAGGGACCTGTGGAGTTTCTCCTTTAGCCTTCTGCTCAGAAGATTTGGTTTCCCAAGCAGTAACACATTCACGTTTGACTGGGGGGCCTGCTGCAAAGCACAAAAATTAGTGGAAAACAGCTGATAAGACAGCTAAATACCGTGATCATTTTTGACACATACATTATAAAGTAACCTAACGATACTCAGAACATCTTAAATTTAGAGCTTTTGAAATAACATCATTATGTAAGAAGACACTCATTCAGGATAACCAAGGAACTGTAAATCCATCATACAGAATCACAGAATCACAGAATTGCCAGGGTTGGAAGGGACCTCAATGGATTATGAATCTCCAACCCCCCTGCTACATGCAGGGCCACCAACCATCCCACCTAATGCTAGACCAGGCTGCCCAGGGCCCCATCCAATCTGGCCTTGAACACCTCCAGGGACGGGGCATCCACAACCTCTCTGGGCAGCCTGTTCCAGTACCTCACCACTCTCTCTGTGAAGAATTTCCCCCTGATGTCCAACCTAAATCTCCCTTCCCTCAACTTAAAACCATTTCCCCTTGTCCTGCTGTCACTCACCCTTTCAAAGAGTTGATTCCCCTCCTCTTTGTAGGCTCCCTTTAGGTACTGAAAGGCTGCAATGAGCTCACCCCGCAGCCTTCTTTTCTCCAGGCTGAACAAACCCAGCCCTCTCAGCCTGTCCTCATAGGGGAGGTGCTCCAATCCCCTGATCATCTTGGTGGCTCTCCTCTGGACTCTCTCCAACAGCTCCTGTCTTCTTGTACTGGGGGCTCCAGACCTGGACGCAGTACTCCAGATGGGGTCCTCACAAGAGCAGAGTAGAGAGGAACAATCACCTCCCTGTCCCTGCTGGCCACCCCTCTTTTGATGGAGCCCAGGATCCCATTCGCCTTCCGAGCCACAAGGGCACACTGCTGGCTCATATTAAGTTTTTCATCTATCAGGACCCCCAGGTCCTTCTCCACAGGGCTGCTCTCAAGGACCGCTCCTTCCAGTCTGTAGGGATGCCTGGGATTCCTCCGGTCCAAGTGCAAAACTCTGCACTTCACCGTGTTGAACTGCATCAGGTTCACCCGGGCCCACCTTTCTAGTCTTCGAGGTCCCTCTGAATGGCATTCTCTTCCCTTCAGCTGTGTCGACCGCACCACACAGCTTGGTGTCGTCAGCAAACTTGCTGAGGGTGCACTCAATTCCATCATCAATGTCATTGATAAAGATGTTAAAGAGCACCGGTCCCAAGACAGACCCCTGGGGACGCCACTCGTTACCGGCCTCCACCTGGACATAGAGCCATTGATGACCACCCTCTGTCTGCGGCCTTTCAACCAGTCCCTTATCCATCGAGTGGTCCACCCATCAAATCCACATCCCTCCAATTTGGAGAAAGGATGTGGTGGGGGGACCATGTCAAAGGCCTTGCTCAAGTCCAGGTAAATGACATCGGTCGCCTTTCCCTTGTCCACCGATGCCGTCACTCCATCATAAAAGGCCACCAGATTGGTCAAGCACGGCCTTCCTCTGGTGAAGCCATGCTGGCTGTCATACTTTGGTTTTCTGCTGCTATCAAAGAACCTCCATGCAATAATGAAGACTTCAATCTTGCAACTGCCACTACAAATACTAGCTTCCTTTGACATTTACTTATATTTCTGGTAGCTCAATACGTGCCAACTTTTATTAGTACACAGACACTCACAGCCTCAGAAAGGATGACTGACCAAATGGAAGATGACAGTTTTTCTTAATTTAAATATTGTAAACGTATTGTAAATGTTGTCTGCCGGTTCTAGTAGCACAATACACTTTCCTTTTGAAATTCAAGTCTCAGACCAAGAACAGGTCAGCATTTTCATACTGTTACAAGAATTATTTATGGCCATACGCCAAATAAAATACAACTACACAGAAGAGCCATATGGGTATCATCTACAGAGGAAAAGCAAAACCAAGGACTGAAAAAGAAAGTAAGAAACGGAAAGCAGTCAGCAGCAGCGTGTGCTACCGAAGAACTTTGAGCATTTGAAACTCCAGATGATATTAACCAGAGACTGAATAGAGCTTATTTCACAACGCTTCTGGGAAGTACAAGAAGAAGAACCACGACAAACAAAGGCTCAAGCTAAAGATATGAAGTTACTGGAAAGGAATGGAAGCAGACAAGAAGGACGCCTCCTAGTTGAAGGGATAATTCAAGTTGAAGCTTAAGCACAAGTGCTGTTCTCGTAGTTCACCAGTCAGAGTGAGGCCTGAGCACAAACACTGCCAGTTCAACACAAAAAATGCACTGTCAGCACTTCACCATGACATTTTAAACAATGCCTCGGACAGATTCCAAAATCCTACCCGCAACTCCCTTTCTCACTACAGAGTTGCACTGAATCCTGCATCAGGCACGTTTCTGTTCTTACGTGCAAATAACTACAACTTAATATTTACTCAAGTTGAAAGTCTAGGATTTGAAGACTCACAGACGTGCATTAGAACTGAAAGAAACGACAGGCTATTAAGACAGAAGTAGTAATACACAATGACCAGCATTAACAAGCGACTGACTAACGAGTTGCACACTTGAACAAAGTTACTGGTTCAATTAACACTCACCTTTTTCCAGGATTTTAAATGAGAAGTTGGAGGGCCCACCCTGTGCCGAAGGAGCCGGCTTGGATGCCTCGCTCTCCCAAGGTTTCTGAGCGGCACTACAGCTTTTGGCTGGTTCAGCTACTCCCGCTTTTTCCTGCTCTGCTTTCTGAGATGCTGAAATTCCTTCATCGCTCTTTCTTGGGGGATTAAAGCTGAGTCCAAAGAGGGAACCGGGGGCTGAAGTATTCCCAAACGGGAATGTCTCTTTGTTACTGAAAACGCTCCTGACAGATTCAGATCTAAATACAAACTTTGGAGCAGAAACCTCTGTTTTTGGCTGGCGTTTCAGAGGTGCTTGATACCTCTAAAGCTTCTACGGTGGCATCAGAAGCATCGCCACCATGGCTGAGGTCGCTTCTCTCCCTGGTAGCTTCCTCCAGCACAGCTACAGCGTTGTTACCACAAGGAGATGCTTTGGCTGCATTCGGACAAGAAACATGAGATGTTACCAACGTGCCTTTCTCATGGGTGTGCTCACGTCTCGTTCCTGTCTGCTTTTTCTTGAGACCGGAGTGTAACTCCACTACTTGAAGGCAGTTCATTTTTGTCTTTTTCATCCATGTTTGTCAAGTCAGTTGTACACTCTTTGGATGGACCATCTTCCTTAGCAGTATTTTTACTGGACTCCTGTACACCAAATTGAAATCCACCTGGAGGCATCCACATTGAAAAATTACATCCTTCCTCTGCAGGCTTTGCTTCACCATCTGCAAGATTCTGAGAGGTACATGCTGGTGTTTTCCCTTCAAGTTTAAAGGAAAATTCTTGAAGAGATACTTCTGAATTAGTTTTGCTTGTATTCCAGCAAGTAACACATTCTGGGGCAGTGGGTTCATTTCTTACTAAACAGATGTTACAGTTCCACTGGCCTTCCTTTTTAGCAAAGGCAGATCCTAATTTGTCCTGTGCAGCACTAACACTGGATTCTAGAGGTTTTAAAACCACAGGTTTTGTGAAATAGCCTGGTTCAGGCAGTGGTGGATTTGTGCTTGCCTGTGGAAGGCTGTAGTTGTAGCGATCATCACCACCACAAGGCGAAATGATTCCAGCAGATGGAGCATCAAAATGCAAAGGTGCACCATAGGTGTCTTGAGGAAACACAGCAGCACAAGTGTTTCGCAGAGGTGGCGTGCGGATTGCTTGTTGATGAGCATATCTACGCTGCTGAGGTGCAAGTCCATTCCATGCCACAGACAGGTGCCTAAAGAAAAAGCACCGTTACTTCCTTGTGGAAGAGGAGGAAAAGGTATTAGGGTGCTAAAGCCCATGCAACATGTACTCTTAATAGCAAGGTGTACCGTAAAATTAGATTTCAACTCTAATTAGTTTAAACTAAAATCATACGTTCAAAACTTGAGTGGTATCTGAAAACACAGACTGGAGAGAAGCATAAGCTGAATAGACTCATTTTTCTTTAGTATTAAAAAAAAAAAAAAAAAATCAAGCCCCCATACTATTTTGGGGAAAAGAACATTGCAGACAACGAGCAGAGGACATACGTTAGCAGGTTAAAAACATGCTTTGCTGGCTTTTTCTCCCAAACCCAATATCCCAAAGCTTAGCTGATAACGGAACTTTCTGCCTGTCTCCAGCAGACCTCAAGTTTAGTAAACGCTCTCTAGGGAACCGCAGTTATATCCTGCTACACACAGAATCAAAACCAGTTGTTTTCAACAAATCAGTAGAAATGGCTTGAGCGGATTCGTATGTCCTCACCTTTGTTGGTGTTACACTGGTTCTTTGAAGATACTGCCAGTTACAAGCAGGTGACTGGCTACAGTGAACAGATGGGCCAGAGGTAGCAACTGAAAAGGAACACCAAGAAAAGAGTTTATACCCAGTTTTTGTGATTACTGACTTGAGTGAACTTTCCCAAGGGACCAGTTTTACTCATTCATCTCAGAACACTGCAGAAACGTTTTAAGAAGTCTTACTCCGTTTAGCTTAAGTGTTCAATTAAAAATTCAGCACCAACTTACCCCTTAAAGGAGCTTCATGAAGATTTTGTGCTCTCCGATAACCATCTGACACTGTATCTGTTTCATAGCTTCCAGCAGGCCAGCAGTGAGATGATACATTTACACTGGAACTATTACTGTTTCATTTCCCGTATTTCATTCTATTAAAGACAGTGTTTCAATTAAGAGCATGTAAACGTATTACATCGGTATTTGGAGAAAACCTAAGGAATGATCCCTACGCTCCTCTGCTATTTAAAAGCATGTTCAAGGTCTGAGACACACACACAAAAAAGATGAGTTAAGTGCTGCAATAATCTATGATCTTCCTATGCTTTACAAAACTGAGACTGTTCCCTGAAGCTAGAAATAAACCCAGAACAAAGATGACAGTAGCTAAGCTGAAGAAAGCACAACTTTCTGCATGCACAATCCTCAGGATTACTTCCCATATCTGAGTACCAAATCAGAGTTTGTAGGCAACAAAGTTTTACTCTTGAACTCAGTTTAAGCAGACTGTTTATAGCAGTTCTCTTCACTGAGTTAAGAGGTAGCCTGGTAAGTGAAGTTCAATGCTTGGGTCACAAAGTACTTACCAGAACAAAAAGATCAACTGTTCTGCATCGAATATAGTGACTAAAGTTGTTTACCGTTAAAGCTTCCACTTGCTGACACAGCTTTTGAAGTAAGGACTTGTGATCTTCTGCCCACTGAGAGAGAGTCTTAGGAGAAAACTGGAAAGAAAAGAAAAAAACTAATTGAACTTGGATTTTTTTATACAAACGTAACACTTCCCTAGAAGAGTAACTGACTAATATACCTGGTAGGTATTTGTTGGCGAGAAAGAGAACTTCTTAGGTGATGGAATTGAATATTTTACTTCCACGTGTGCAGCTGGTGAGATATTTCCAGAGGCAAGACTTCCCTCTTCACCATTCTCTCCAAGCTCCTGGATCACTGCATTCAGCATTTCCGTTACAGCTTTAACAGATACCAGGCAGCTAGAAATGTATTTGAAACGCAAGTCATGATCGCAATTCTTCCTCAGAGCAAGAGACTGTGCTCTGATCTACGGCTGAACAGTTTGCAAGGCTTTCTGCACAGAAATTCTGGGTGGTTTTTTGTTGTTTTTGTTCCCCCAGGAAAGCCCTATATCTGTTAACATTAACGTAAGACGACAACTCACACAAGCATTAATTCTTTTACTTACTTTGTCAGCTACTGACGGGTCAGAGGAGCCTTTCGTCAATGATCTTCATCAGGTAATGCTTTCTTTTAACAAGATAGGCTTTGCGTTCTTCTGGTAACGTATCATCACTCTCAACCTCTTCTGCCTTTCTTTGATAAAGCTAAGTAACAGCATATGGATTAGGAATAATCAGTCAGAACGTAAGTAATAGAAAAGCATTTTGAGGTAATGCAATTTATAAACTTACAATGGCAAGGATTCCAGTATGAAACCACATTCTTAATAGCTTCAAACGCTAATAAAGCATCATCAGTTTTGCCTTCAGCTGCATCCAGCATTGCTAAAAACTACACGTGCCTCTTCTTCATAGGCTGCAACCTGGAAGACCTACAACCAAAGCAAAAGACAAGTCACATGACACAGTGTGGACACTTGGAACAGTCAGTGACTGTAAGCATCTAGTAAGTAGTTGTATAATCAATGAAAATTATATAAAGGAATATTATATAATCAAATAACATTAAGATGTTATAATAATGAAATAAGCAAGAGAGTTAGGCACAGCGACACAAAGAGAATAAATAGGAAGCTTACCCGTGTCGTGGGCTCGCTCAGGAAACTCCAGTGGAGCGGATCTTCCGAAGAGAGAGAGAGATCCTTCCCCACTGGTAGTCAGCTCTTAAATGGGTCTAGGAGAGGTGGAGCCAGGCTCCACCCCTTCCTGCAGCACAGGTGAATTGCTTTCACCTGTGCTCCCAGGACTGACTCATTGCTCGCCTCAGGTGATTAATCAGAGGTTCAGGCCGTGACTCAGCAGTTCCCATACAGTAGTCAAATAGGAGGAGGTACTAAGGCAGTTCAGTATCTTCCAATCAGAGAGTTTTAAAACTCAGAAGTTCAACAGAAAGATACTACCAAATCTCAGTATTAGCAGTACAATGACAAAAAAAAAAAACAAAGAAAAAACAAAACCAACCACTACCCATCAACACACAAAGCCAACTGAAACAAAAACCAAACCAACCAGCTAACAATTCATATGTAAGCCTGTGACATACAACCTCTCTTACTCTCATCTTTGAATAATCCATCAGTACCTGGATGTCCACACTATGGAAATGTCTGAAGAGAGGATACGCAGGTTCAGGAATACTTCTGTGCTTTTTGATAGTTCTCAAGCTAAGCAAAATTTTCTTCCAGTAGTAGACGCTTCTTCCAATATATTCTTTCTGGTCGTGGGAGTTAAGGCTAACGCCCTGTTGAAGAAGAGAAATTCAAACTATCGCAGAAAATTTAAATAGAGTGTTATTCATACTTATTCTTCTCTGATGCAGTTGTTTTCTTGAGAAGTTCCAAGAATTTTTCTCTGACACGTGGGACGTATTTCAGGAGGTGGCTCTATAGAGTCACAGAAAGTAACACACAGGTAAAAAACAACTTTGCTTTTACCTGTGCTGTTAAGAGAGTAGTGAGGTAGAGAGTATTTGACTAGAGCAACTGCCTTGCGTGACATCCCATCAAAATTAGTAGCAGCAGTTCTCAATACTACATTCTCATCTGATTTTGTTTAGTCTATTAAGTTTGCAAAATTAGAGAAAAACAGATGATACTTATTTACAGATAATCTTAACGTACTGTTTTTTGCAGGCTTCTTGCCCAGTGTATAATTAAGGCAGGCTGAAGGCCGTGTTTCTCCAGGGCTCGCACAGTACTTAATCCGTGCTGTACAAGAAGCTTCAGTTTGGTTGCCGAGTCTGGTCTGAATATCAAAAGAAATATTCCTCAATTAGTATTCCCTCTTTTTCATCTGTTCACACGTCATTGGTTTGATGAACATAACAAGCAGCTTTAGTCCTAAGCTAGCTCTTCTTTACAAATGCACTGTCAGAAATGTAAAGCCCGTTTTTACAAAGTTCTTCAGCATCTCACACCCCTACAGCAAAAAACATTTAACGTTTAAAGGACGTCAAACAAAAGGAACTAGTTTTACGCAACCTATGGGAATCAATTCAGAAGCCATCTAGAAGGTTGGTTCCAGTATTTCCAAACTGAAGAAGCCTTACGTTGCTTTTTTCTGCATAAGAGCACAAACAGCATCCCACCAGGATCTTTGCTTCTCAGTACAGAACTGTTTGCACAGCAGCAATGGTAAGAACGGAGGCTGATGTGTGCCACGCTGAGTATTAAACTTCTCTTGCAGTTCTAAGTTGCTAGTGAACACCATCCCGAGTAAAAAAACCTGTTTTGGTGAAAATAAACAAACAGGAGGTATTAGGTAGCAAAAAACAGGCATTTAAACGCATTTAAGAACTTAGGAAGCTTGCTTACTTCAAGGTCCAACAGGCAAATGGACTCAGGAGCATCTGTTTCCAGTCTCGATGTCTCTTGGGGCAAGTGAAAAAGTTGCTGTAATGATCTGCGCAGTGGGAATAACACTGACATAGAATTCCACTGCAAGCCAAGCCATGCAAGGTGCTGGAGACTACCACTGTGCATCCGAACTGCACCTATGCAAAAACAAGGGTTGTAAGAAGCTAGGATCTGTGTCTTAGTTAGGAAAGGTATCATTCTACTCCTGTTACACTCAAATTCAAAGCCAGACTTCCCATTTTTTAGGCTTAACTTGATGATGAAGATATCATTAGTTCACAATTCATCCTGGAATTATTTCATTTTTATGCCTGTCACCTGTGTTCATAGATTACACATAAATAATGTGGGCCTTCCTATCAGCACTCACCAGCATACAAGCACTTTCCAGCTTCAATTGAAAATGAGTCAGAACAGACCAGAAGACAACAGTGTGGAAGCAGGAAGTATGTGAGAAATTCTTCAGAACCTGGCATGATGATACTGCCCCTCAGCTACAGCTGAAAGTGAAACTTCTTGCAAAGCACCCTCTGATTAGGGCAACGACGAGCAGCTGTTACAGACACTTGTCTTTTGTGGCAAATGAAGCACTTGTAGAAGAACCTCTAATACAGAGTCATGCTTATGTTGAGTTTAAGTAGCATCTCTTACCAATATCGTATTTACTCAGTTCTCCCTGCTCTGGTGCTTGGGGACTGACATCTCCCATATCATCTGTGCCGAGAAAAGACCTCTCTTTAGAAGCTCCACTCCCAAACAGGCTTTCAAACAATGTAAATAAACCACTTCTGTTTGCAAAAGTTTCCACAATCTCTTTCAAGAAGTCTTCCTTGCCGTGGCTTAAGTTCAGCAACATATGACCTAGAAAAACGTAACGTCACATAAGAACACTCAGCTTAAACAAGGACAACAATATTTAATGCAGTGGGTCGTTCCTGCTGCTTTAGGCTGGGAATCCAGATTTCCCCTTATGATATTTACAAATTTCTAACTTACGCTCTCCCTATAATTAAGTCACCCTTTTAGCATATGGGCTGACAGCAGTCCCAAGGCATTTTCAAATCCAGTTCTCCAGAATTACTGTGTAGTTTTATTATAATGATACTGCAATTATCTTCAAAATAAGTAGCTGTCAGTCTCATCTATTCAGGAACAATTCAGCCTGATGCCTGGTGTTTTCTTTGTTTTCATCTAGAGCCCACAGGATAGTGAAGACTGAAAACAACTACCTCGGCTTCACCAAAAAAATTAAAAAAAAATGCACCAAACCAAACCTGTTGGAACAAAGAAGGGAACAAAAGCGACAGGAAAGGAGCAATATTTTCTTTTATACTTGGGACTAGCAATGCTTACAAATAGTATATTAGTAAGCAGAAACCAGCAGACTAGGAGACACTGAAAGTTCAATTCTATCTTAATGTCCTGGAGATAAAAAGAAAAAGCCCATTACATGTCAGGATCAAACTGCTCTTTTGTATTTCATACGTAGCCAAAATACAGAACGTTTTATAGCATGTTCCAAGACACCAAGTGTGCTCTTTAATAAGCCATTAACTCTGACATTAACTGCTCATAAAATGGAACTACGGAACATTTATAATTATTAGTTTTTATTACCAGACTGGCTTTTTCGGTCACAGGCCAACATTTCCAGCGTATCTTGCCCAGCACGATCTCCTCTTATTAGTTTTGACTTTGGTTTAGGAATCTGGCAAAGAAAGAAAAGAATTGCTACAGCTTCTTCTCAACAAAAAACAACTCACCCTCATTTAGTCTTAAAAGTTAGGAAACAAGCTTGTTTCTTTCCTGAGAAGGACACAAGGTGAGTAACTGAACAATTGCAAATAGCTGTAAGAGCGCGCAAGAGAAAGCGATGTTTTGAACGCAAGCACTTGTGCAAAAGGGAAAACTGATTTTATTCCATAAAGCAAAGAATTAAGCTTGATCAAGCTCTGCTGCTTATGCAATTAGTATATGAGAGCTACTCAGGTCATTCCCCTCCCCCCCATACCACTAACCTTAATATTACTTATTTTAGCTGCATTACAGAGAAGAGAATAGCCTACAGGAAACACACTCATTAGCCCTTAAGAGTCATTTTACTTCTGACAAGTGAAACATGAGATTTTCTTCACACCGCTTGAAATCTTTTAAACAAGTACGGAAGGGTAAGATTTGGCCAGGAGACAGCCTTAAAAACAGTAGTTAGTTTTTGGAATGCAGGCGTTCAGTGCGCGTACAGTGAGAGCATTCAAGAACTGCAACAACTACAGGCACAAACTGAACAGTGACTTACATGGAAACTTTTCAGATAACACAATGCTGCGAGTTCACATGCATCTCTCCATTGTGCCTCGTTGTTCTGGGCCATTTTCAGCAGGAAAGTTCCAGCGTGCATGTAGAAGTGTCCTTTCATTTCAAGGAAGGTACGAGACAGCTCATCAGGTCCATTCACACATGGCTTCACAGAGTGAAGCACACGATCAAAACTGGAATGTAGAAGATTCATTTTCAACCAAGTCCTGGTCTCCCAGGATTTATACTAGACCCCTATCACTGAGTCTTCTCTGAGGCCTTTAGCTCAGACACACAGCTTGGGAATCAAGCCTAGCAACATTTGCTCTTTGCAGTTAGTACAGAGGAACTCCTCTTCCATCCATAAAAGAGCTACTCACTGAAAATGATGCCTGCTAGAAGTTCGGTGACCCAGAAAAAATATTCAATTTTTTTTCTTTTTTTAAATAAGCAGAACAGTTAAAACAGTACCTTTCAAGGGCCCCTCTGCTTTCTCGAACATCTCTAGAAGCAAGCGTCATTTTAACCAAGCTAGAATAGGCCAGCAGATGATCCTTCTTGACAGCTCTCCAATTATTTTTATCAGGCTCCAAGTCTCGTATTGATTCAAGGTACTCCTAAAGAATAAAGTTCATCACAGAATGAGGAACCGCCATCCTTCTATGAAGCCAAGAGTTTCTCCAGAACATCTTGCTACATAATCCAGTTTGCCAGGTGAGATGTTAACGTATTCTTCAGCAGCAATGTTCCAGGAACTATTTGCCTCAGCAATTCCCTCCCTGATGGAGCTGCTGTATCTAACTTAGTACCTCAGCTAGAAACTAAACAACTCTTTAAGGCTTAAGAAAATCCTAAATAAATCATTGGTTTCCGCAGACATTACATTTAAAGGAGTTAAGCCACTTGAGAATTAGCTGCCACTGTAACGATACTAAGAGAATAACACCGGCTTCAAGGACATGGGAGATTATGACAGGATCAAAACATGATTAAATACCTCAAATGTCTTTACGACACACAAACACCACTCCAAGCTGGAATCTACAGGTATTTTCTTCTCCGCCTCCTGACAATGAAGCACAGCATCTCTTAATCTATTATTTGAACGGTAGAGAGCAACCAGTCTGATGTTAAGGTAGGGATCGTCTGGTCTCGCATAGAGCTCGGTTTGAATCATATCAAAGAGCTGATTCCAGCCATCTTCGCCTTTACGCTCCAGTAACTGCTCCTATCAAATACGAAGGCAACACGCTAAAATTTCATTCTCTACGAGAGCCTCTTCAGCAACTATGTTACCTGACTGTTTTCTCATTGCCATTACAGACTACATTACTCAAACTGCTCTGGAAAGCTGGTAGGTGCTACAGAGAGTTTGACAAACATTTTAGAAGTGAGAAAAAAAAAAAACAAAACCCAAAGCTTTAGAGTTTGCATCTTGTAGATGCTAAGTTAGATGCTAAGTTAAGACTGTCAAACCATCTGGTTCAAAGATGCCACACATCAGTACAGAACAGCTTGTCTAAAAAAATAAAATAACCACACAAAAAATGCCAAAGCACAAGCCTCTCAAGACTTCAATTTCATTGCTGTTGTGCTCCAGAAAACTAACGCCTGTACAAAAGTGAGACTGTATGACTGAAAGCATTTACACAGTATTAGGGAATAACAGCATCTCCTACACTTGACAGTTTTCAACTCAAATAAAAAAAACTAGAAAGCAGTGTAGTCATGTAATAGAGACAATACTTAACCTATCTAATCTTGACCTCTTGGATAATATTACTACCATGGTTTTCCCATCACTTGACGCAACTAAAGTTTCTTCTAGGCACAGAACAGAGATCAGAAGCTGGAATTTACCTTCAATCTGTAAGCAGCAGGATTCCCAGGGAAGAGCCTGGCAGCTTTCTCAAGCCAGTACTCTGCTCTTCCATCAGTGATGTCGTTACTGCATAGTAACTCTGCAATCTTCAGTACAAGATCTTTCTGCATTGGATTCAGCTCCACAGAACGCTGGTTTTCCCCGTGCACACACACAAGAAAAAAAGATTACTAGTAACTTGATCTTGCAGTCCATATAAAACAAGAAAGAAAACATGTCAAACATGTCCCCCATTAAACAGACCCAGCAAGTCAAATTAGAACTATCAATAAATACTTTCTCACTACTTTAAGAAAAGCCTCCCTTTTGAAAGGCCACCATTGGTTTGTAACACCCAGACAACTGCTGGAATTCAGAACACCGTAAGAGAAACAATGTCAAAACCAGCTCCTCTACCACCTGCTGCTGCTCTACTCAGACAGCTGGAGTAGGGGTATCTCTAGCCTAACCTAATACGGAGGCTTCCAGAAAACAGAATTAAGTCACAAAGACTGATGGCACTCAGTCACTGTGCTGGCAACAAGACTTTTGTGTGTATCCTCTCCCTCCCCGGTGCCCGAATAATGAAACACAGACTGTGAAGTTCACATTTATACGCTTACCTAATTGGAACCGTATTTGCCCCATTCCCTCTACCTCTGAGGAAACAAACAAACAAAAAGCTAACAAGAAAACAAACAGTGCAACTGAAAAACACTCTCAGTCCAGTCTTTCAGTAGCAGCCGGATTACTGCTGTCACCATAATCCCTACTGCAGAATTCTACAGGGCTCACAGATTCTTAGTCCCAAGGGCAGTGGGAAGAAGACTATCAGAGCAGGAAGCACAAAGATCAAGTCCATTTACAAAGGAATAAAGCAGGACATCAGGGAGGTGAGTGAGGTGCTTACCTTGTAACACCCAAAAGCTTTTTCCGTGTTATCCTGAGCCTCGTAGATCTGTCCCAGAAACCTGTGAGCTTTGGGATCTCTCTCTCGGACACTGAGATAAATAGATGTATATCTACAGAGTAAATAAACAAAGAAAGAAAAACCAGAAGGATCAGTATTCCTCAGTATTACAAGTCCCCCCACACCCTGCAGCTAACGTGGGACTTTAATCTGTCATACAGGACAGTTAGCCGTATTTAGTTCAAGGGGCTTGATCTAGATCTTCAAGTAAGGAACAACATTATTGCTACACGTACAGATGCTGCATATTTGCCTGCAAGCACTGGCCTTCATTAAATAAAGCAGTAGCTCACAAACTGTAGGAAGGACGTAACACGATGGCATAAAAGACATTTCTACCGGCTGGGTTTTTACAGCACCATGTAACTACCCATCCTTTAAGTTGCTGTTTTAGGAAGATTTAAATGGCACCACATTCTCCCATTTGCTGCCACCTTAAAACAGCACGACAACGGTCTTCATTTCTCCACTCTACTTCATTCAGCTTTCCTATCACACTTTAAAGAACAGGACAACATACGTAACGTTTATTACCTTTTAGCAAGTTCGTATTCTTTTATCTCAAAGTACAGCTTAGCAAAAAAGAATCCTTTCAACGATCTCTGAAGAAAAAAAATACGACAGGTACATTTCAGATGTACAGTACTTTTGAAGTAATTGTGTAGGGAGACCCTTCTTCCCAGGGGTGCATAATACTTCCTAAAGTGTCTTCACAGTTACCAGCTCCAGTTCACTCCTTGTACTCGGGGCTTTGTTTTCGAAAGACACAGGAGTAAGAAAATAACGTTTCTTCCCAGCAACTGGCAAAGGCTACCAAAGCGAAACTGAGGTTAGTAGCAAAGCAAGCAAGTCTTCACACTTGTTACTTTTCACAAGCACACTTCCGACTAAAGAGAGAAGAATGGGGTCAGCTACATACAAGCTGTTTCTCTTGCAACCTATCTACGTTGCAGAAGAAAACAAATGCCGCAAATCAAGCTCCTCCTGTCCATGCTTCTGTCACCTTCCTCTCTCGCCTGCCCCGCCTCCTCGAAAACGGGGCTGGAAAGGAACTTCAAAAGAAACGCCGGCAGCCTCGCACAACCCTCCTCTCCAAAATCAACGCAACAGGAAAACCAGCAGCTACTTCCATCACCGACCGCGCTCCACAGCCAGTCGTTCCAGAGAGCAGGGAATCACCCGGCCGCCCAGCCACCAACGCAGGCAGCAGAGCCATTTCCCCCCGCCTCTCCCTCTCTTCCTACCGGCGTTTCACAACGCCGTCGCACCCACGGCAACAGCAGCCGCACAGCAGCCAAACGAGTCCAAAGCCGAACGGCACGCGTTCCCTATTCCGGCTCCTCGAGAGAGGGAAGGCCGGAAGCCCGGGGACCGTGCCCACGGAACGGGAGGAGCCGAACTCCGCCCCGCCGCCGGGCTCCTTCCGAAGCCGCCGAGGGCTCAGCGGCTTCACGAGGCGCGCGGCTGCGGCGAACCGCGTGTCCGAGGAGGCGACTCCGCGCCCGCCCGCACGGCAGCCTCCCTCGGCTTCGACTCCCCGCCGGAGGAGCCCGCCCTCGGGCCCGGCACCCGCGGGAGGAGCGGAAGGACGGGGCGGGCGGGGAGCGGACCCCACCGCGGCCCGGGGAAGGCCGAGGGAGCGCCGCCGGCGGCGCCGGCCGGGCCGCAGCACTCACCTCTCTGGGAGAGGAGGCGGCGGCCTGCACGGAGGCGACGTACCGCTCCACCTCGGGCTTCGTGCGCCGTGCCGTGGCCGGGAGAGGGAGCGAGCGAGAGGGAGCGGCGGAAGGCCGGCACTCGCGCGTCGCTAAGCGAGCTCCCGCGGCGGAACGCCCTCCCTGCCGACCGCGGCGACGCGCGACGTCACAGCGCGGGGCGGGGCGGCGCCGAGCGGCCGGGGCGCGCTTCGCGGGTGGGGCGGCGGCGCCTTGAGCCGCGGGACGTCGGGCCGCTCGGCGCGGGCTGCCGGGCGCCGCGAGGGGCTGCGCGCGCCGCCGGTCCCGTCCTCGGCCGCCCTGCCCTCGCGCGTCTTACGGAGCTCGGCGCGGTGAGGCGTACCGAGCCGCTCTCCTCACCCGTAGCGACGCGCCGCGGAGAGCGGAAGCGTTGTTTCTGCGTCGGATATTGAAAAGGGCGGTTGATCTGAAGAAGCACGCCGTGGCGCATCCTTAGAGACAGCTGATGTGAAAAGTAGAAATTCCGTGTGCACATTAGTAACGTGTTTTAGAAACGCAGTTACCGAGTTACGTGAGAAATCCTTTCTCACAAAGCTGCGATAGGCTTTAGATGTCCTAAGCGATGTGGGTGTAGTGTTCTGAACTGGGAAACACGCTGTACGGTGGTTCGTTAGGCCAGCAGAAGTGAAACACATTGAACAAACTCTCAAGGAGCCAGGGCCTTTGCACGAAGCAGAGCTGTCCCACTCTGTGGGAACGTTACTATACGAATATATATATATCCTAAACGCCTCCCTACCTATACTGGTTATGAAAAAAAAAAATTACAGGTCAGTTTGTTTACAATTTGTTTCTAATTTTTATCTTTAGAGGATCCCCCGTAGCAACAGTTTCCCACGCTTCAGGGTTAGCGGAAGGTTTTACTCGAGTGCAGTGAGTCCAACCTTTCTCGGCCGTCCTGACAGCGTTTCTGTTGTCAGAAGTACTTGGAACGGTCCTTCCCAGTGGGGTTGCAGCTTTGCCTCCATCCAGGTCTGGATGAGGACCCAGTCTCCAGGTTGGAATGGATGAATCGGAAATTCCAGAGGTGGTGTCTGTGCTAGCAGTCCTTGGATCCTGAGAGACGATAATGAGGAAGACAATCCAAGTATATAGTTCTTAAGGAACATATCTTTAGTTTCAAACTGCGGTACCTCATTTTCCAAACAACATTTCATATGGAGAAACCCCCACATCCTTTCTTGGTGCTGTACGGATTCGGAGAAGTGCCAGAAGCAAGCATTTAGTCCAAGAGAGTCGAGTCGCTAAGACCAGCTTAGTGAGATGTTTCCTTATTGTCTGATTCATTCTCTCTACTCTTCCTGACGACAACGGGTGCCAGGGGGTATGAAATCCCCACTTAATCCCTAAAGTGTGCATTAGTTTCTGTAATATGTGTGAAGTGAAATGGCTACCTTGGTCTGAATCAATATATTCTACCACTCCGTATCTAGGAGTTATGTGTTCCAAAATTATTTTGGCCACCGTATTTGCAGTGGCAGATACTGATGGAAATGCTTCTACCCACCCAGTTAAATGGTCGACTAACACTAATAAATACTTGATTTTTCCTACATGTGGAAGTTCCGTAAAGTCTACTTGAATACTTTGGAATGGTCGAATCCCTGGCTCTCTTCCCCCTTCAGGCCAGTTTCTGATAGCCTTATTATTCACTTTCTGGCAAACTACACATCCCCTACAGACCTGTTTAGCCAGAGTATTGAAGGGTGACATACATGGTTCCAACAATCCATCTTTCAATAATCCTTGTATCACAGGTTTAAGCCCAGTACGTCCCTCAAAAGGAATTGGATATTGTTTCTGCCTTATGGTCTCATATTTTTCCTGCAGCTTTATTTTTAAAGGGGTTATTTTCAAACCCCCCCCATTCCCTTCCTTTGCCCAGACCATGGGATCTATATCTTTCTCATCTGTCTCAGTTAACACATTCATTGATACTGTAATTTCCTCCTGACAGGTTGTTATTTGTATTCCCAATTTCATCATAAGGTAAATTAGTCCCTGCATCAGGTACACACAATAATTGTCCCGTTATTGTCTTACTCCCTAATCTCAATTCAGCGTTTCCAAAAAGTGGTACTGTCATCCCCTTTCTCTCTATCCCACTTGTACCCTGTTCCCAGTACTAGGATTGTACAGTTACTTTCTGGTGTCTGTACCCCCCATATGTTTTATTATGTTCCCTTAGAACTGTTCTGCAGTTCCCTTTATTGCACTCTTTGTATAATTTGTAAATCTCCATTATTTATATTGTAAATCTCCATTATAAGAAATGTAGTTAATCCAATCTACATTCTTGTTGATCATCACCCACCAGGACAGTGACTCAATCCCTGCAACAATTTCATTTCTCACCTTAAAGTCATCAGGGACAACAAGAAGTGAAAAGTTCAAATCCTTAGCTTGCCCACATACCAAACAATTACTGATATAAGTATACTTTGCAATGATGTTTTTCACAAGAGATACATAAGCATTTACATCAAACACTGCACTTATCAAATCAACATTTCTAACGATTACAAGAGCCCATATCACTGTCTTTGGATTCACAATTTTAAGGGTCCAGCTGACTTCAGTTCCCATTGTGTTCGAGGGACCTTCTTAACTCTAGCATGATGTATCCACAGTGCTTGTTCTTTAATTTTTACTGTTGTGTGGGATGTTAGCAGCACCTGGAACAGACCTACCCCCTTGGTTCCAGGGACGAATCTGAAAGAGATCTGCTATATACATATAATCTCCTGGTAAAATATTATGTATCAAGCCATCAAGGCCTTGGGCTCTAGTTTCTAGAACCAGTTTCTCTTTTTCTCAAAGCTATTCCTGTAAACTTATCACATGCTCAGTTAGTATTTCACTCCCTACTTGGGTAGAGATCTTGTTTGTACAATGTAAGGCCTTTTGTACAGTATTTTGAAAGGACTTAGTCCCTCTTTGGCTCTAGGTTTCATTCTGCTCCTAAGGAGAGCCAAAGGCAACAACTGTGGCCAGGATAGGCCAGCTTCCTGGCCCAGTTTTACAACCTGTGATTTAATTAGATGGTTCATCTTTTCCAGCTGACCACTCGCCTGTGGTCTGTGTGGTTTGTGCAATTGCCAATTTATTCCCAATGCTTGCTGACCTGTTGGACAATCTCTGCAATAAAGTGAGTTCCCTAGTTGAAGGGTATTGTTGCAGGACACCCAAACCTTGGAATAATCTCCTGCAACAATACCTTGGTTATTTCTTTGGCTTTATTGGTCCTGCAAGGGAATGCTTCCGGCCACCCTGAAAGGGTATTGGTTAGAACCAGCATATACCGAAACCCTCCTTTTTCCTGGCAGCTCTGAAAAAAAATCAGTTTCCGATTGTTGCCCTGAAAGGTTCCCTTTCCCAACAAGCCCCAGTTGTACCCTGTTCCTGGTACTAGGATTGTACAGTTACTTTCTGATGTCTGTACCCGTCCATATGTTTTATTATGTTCCCTTAGAACCAAATTCTAGAAAATACTAAAGGGCACAACAATGTGTCCATCTGCGTGTGCACCCACCTGTCAGCTTGCTCTCTTCCCTTCTAAATCACAGAATCACAGAATCACAGAATCACTAAGGTTGGAAAAGACCTATAAGATCATCCAGTCCAACCATCCACCTATCACCCACAGTTCTCGCTAAACCATATCCCTCAACACAACATCCAATCGTTCCTTGAACACCTCCAGGGTCGGTGACTCCACCACCTCCCTGGGCAGCCCATTCCAGTGCCTGACCACTCTTTCAGAGAAGTAGTATTTCCTAATATCCAGCCTGAATCTTCCCTGGCGCAGCTTGAAACCATTCCCCCTAGTCCTATCACCAGTTACACGAGAGAAGAGGCCGACCCCTAGCTCGCTACAACCTCCCTTCAGGTAGTTATAGAGAGCAATAAGGTCTCCCCTGAGCCTCCTCTTCTCCAGACTGAACAATCCCAGCTCCCTCAGCCGCTCCTCATAAGGCCTGTGCTCCAGACCCCTCACCAGCTTTGTTGCCCTTCTTTGACACCTCCAGGCCTCAATGTCTTTCTGTAGTGAGGGGCCCAGAACTGGACACAGTACTCAGAGGTGGCCTCACCAGAGCTGAGTACAGGGGGACAATTACTTCCCTAGTCCTGCTGGCCACACTATTTCTGATACAAGCAGGATGCTTTGGCCTTCTTGGCCACCGGGCACACTGCGGCTCATGTTTAGCGCGAGCTGTCAACCAACACCCCCAGGTCCATTTCTCTACACGTTTCCAGCCACTCCGCCCCAAGCCTTAGCGTTGCTTGGGTTGCTGTGGCCAAAGTGTAGGACCCGGCATTGGTCTTATTAAACCTCATCCCATTGGCTTCAGCCCAGCTATCCAGCCTGTCCAGATCCCTCTGTAGGGCCTCGCTACCCCCAGGCAGATCGACACTTCCAGCCAACTTGGTGTCATCTGCAAACTTACTGAGGGTGCACTCAGTGCCCTCATCCAGGTCATCAATAAAGATATTGAAGAGGACAGGCCCCAGCACCGACCCCTGGGGAAGCCCACTCGTGACCGGTCGCCAGCCGGATTTGGCTCCATTGACCACCACTCTTTGGGCCCGGCCCTCCAGCCAGTTCCTTACCCAGCCAAGAGTGTACCTGTCCAAGCCACGGACTGCCAGCTTCTGCAGGAGAAGTATGTGGGAAGACAGTGTCAAAGGCTTTGCTGAAGTCTAGGTAGACACATCAAACAGCCTTTCCCTCATCCACAGGGGGTCACTAGATCATAGAAGGAGATCAGGTTGGTCAAGCAGGACCTGCCCTTCTGAACCCATGCTGGCTAGGCCTGATCCCCCGGTAGTCCCGCACTTGCCGCTGATCTCCCTCAAGACATCTGCTCCATAACCTTCCCCGGCACCGAGGTCAGGCTACGGCCTGTAGTTCCCGGGTCCTCCTTACAGCCCTTCTTGTAGATGGGAGTCACATTGGCAAGCTTCCAGTCTTCTGGTACTTCACCAGTCAACAAGGAGCGCTGAAGATGATGGAAAGCGGCTCGGCTATCACCTCCCCAGTTCCCTCAGCACTCTCGGGTGAATCTCATCCGGCCCCATGGACTTGTGACAGTCCAGTTGGGAGTAGCAGGTCTCTGACTGTTTCCTCACTGAATCGTGGGTGGTTTAGCCTGCTCCCCAGCCGAGACTACCAGGTCAAAAAGCAGAGTACCCTGAGGATAACTGGTCTGACCTTTAAAGACAGACGTAAAGAAGGCGTTCAGGACCTCTGCCTTTTCCTTATCCTCAGTAGTCACATTCCCAGCCTCATCCAGTAAAGAATGGACGATTCTCCTTAGTCCTCCTCTTACTGTTGATATATTGTAAAAGGGTTTCTTGTTTCTTTTATCCCAGCGGCCAGGTTGAGTTCGAGCTGGCTTTCGCCTTTCTGATTTTCTCCCTGCACATCTTAACAACTTCTCTGTACTCTTTCTGAGTCGCCCGTCCCTTCTTCCAAGGAGGTAGATTCTATCTTTTTCCCGGAGCCTCAAGAATAGTTCCCTATTCATCCACGCCGGTCTCCTTCCCCGCCGGCTCATTTTGCAGCTCGTGGGGACAGCCCGCTCCTGCGCCTGTAAACTTCCTTCTTGAAGAGCAACCAGTTGTCTTGGACCCCTTGACCCTCCTAAGACGAAACCCAGGGGACTCCCCCTACTAGTCTTCTAAACAGTTCAAAGTCCGCCCTCCGGAAGTCCAAGGGTAACAGTTTTGCCTGTTCTTCCTCCTGGCTCCACCAAGCATCGAGAACTCTACCATCTCATGGTAACTCTGTCCAAGACAGCCCCCGACCACCACATCTTCCACCAGACTTCTCTGTTTGCGAACAGCAGGTCTTTAGCGGGGGCAGCTCCTCTCGTAGGCTCTCTCACCAGCTGCATCAGAAAGTTCTCCTCCATACACTCCAGAAACCTCCTAGACTGCTTCTTCTGCGCTGCGTTGTATTCCCAGCATATGTCAGGAAGTTGAAGTCCCCATGAGGACAAGGGCTGGCGATCTCGCAGCTTCTTGCCAGCTGCTCATAGAACACCTCATCCGTCTCTTCATCCTGTTTCGGCGGTCTATAGCAGACGCCCACCTTCTGCCTTGTCAGCCCTTCCCTGATCTTTACCCATAGGGATTCAACCTTATCTCCCCAGCCAAAAAATAAGCCCTCCCCAAGGACCAACCCCCCTTTTCCCCTTTTCCCTTTGCC
>JADANK010000563.1:0-61251 GCA_021292215.1 Lophura nycthemera
GGCCCAAGGAACCCAATACTGCCATCAGGTGACCAAAAAAACCCCAAATCACCAACAGGTGACCCAGAAACCCCAATATTGCTGGATGACCCCCCAAAACCCTAAAATCAACCATGGTTGACCCCGAAACTCCAACATCGTCTACAGGTGATCCCCAAATCTCCAAAATTAGGAATGGGTGACCCAAAAAAACCCCAACGTTGCCATTGGGTGACCCAAAGGACACCAAAATCAACGTGACCCCACAGAAAACCCAGTAGTGCCATTGGATGACCCAACAAAACTCCAGGATCACCAACAGATGATCCAAACAAACCCCAAAACCACCATTTGTGACCCCAAAAACCCCAATATCGCCATCGGATGATCCAACAAACCCCAAAACCACCAAAAAATTTCTGACCCAAAAACCCCCAATATTGCCAACGGATGACCCAAACAAACCCCAAAACCACCATTTCTGACCCCAAAAACCCCAATATCGCCAACGGATGACCCAAACAAACCCCAAAACCACCATTTCTGACCCCAGAAAACCCCAATATCGCCAACAGATGACCCAAACAAACACTAAAAACCACCTTTTCTAACCCAAAAAAAAAAACCCCAAAAAAAAAAAAAAAAAAAAAAATCCCAAAAAAAACCCCACCACCCAAAAACCCCCCAAAAAAAAAAAAAAAAAAACAAACCCCCAAAACCCCACACCCCAAAAAAAAAAAAAAAAAAAAAACCCAAAACAAACCCCAAAACCACCATTTCTGACCCCAAAAAAAAAAACCCAATTTTTTTTTTTAAAAAACCCCCCCAAAAAACCACAATTTCCCCCAAAAAACCCCAAAACCCCAATATCACCAATAGATGACCCAAAAATCCCAATATTACCATCAGGTGACCCCCCAAAAAACCCCAAATCACCCACAGTTGACCTCGAATCCCCGAAAAGCCATGGAACATTGCTGAGGAACCACAAATTTTTATCTTTTCCCCCCGCAGCCCTGATAGACGAAGGCTGGATCGCGTTCGTTATCGCCGCCTTCGTTATCAGCCCCCGCCACGGGTCATTAGCGTGGCATGGGGGGGGGGCTGTGCTGCTAATTAAACTCATTTGCTGCTAATTTGTGGCTGTGCAGCCGGAAGAATCCTCATCACTGAGCGACGTGGTGACGATTTTGGGTAACGATCCGCTGCGAGAACAGAACGCATTGGGGTTTTAATTAGGGTTGTTTTGGCTTAATTATGCAAAGTTAAGCTTCTCTGGCTGCAGAATGGGGGAAAATGGGGAATTTGGGTTTTTTTTTTCCTTTAAAAATAGATTTTTTCCCCCTTTTTTGGCTTCTCGTCTGTTCTCCTTGGTGGGATTAATATATCTGCAATTAATATCTGCGATTAATTAGCAGATAAATTAGCAGAAGTGGGTCACTGCCACCTGGCCCCCCAGAAATTAATTAAGCCGGAGGTTTTAAGCAGCTTAATAGTTAAATTTTTGGGGAGGGAAATGCAAATTTTTGGCTCCTCCTCCATCCCTGCTCCCTTTCCACCAGCGTTTGTGTTTTTTTTTGACATCGCCAACCCAAACTTTGCTGGATTTCTGTGATTTGTCCTCATTTTTTCCAGCCATAGAGGAGGGGGGGGGGGGGGGGGATTCCCTGTTGCTGTGACAACAGGGTGGGATGGGAGATGCTGTTGCCATGGCAACAAGCATCGAAGGAGTGACTGGGGGGTGCATTGTACTTTTTTTTTTCCCTCTTTGGGGGGGAAAAATGCTCTTTTTTTTTTTACCTCACAACCTCTAAAATCTCCATTAACCGTGTGGGATTCGGCACCCAAAAACATCCATCATTTTGGGGTCAGAAAGCGGCAGTTTGGGGTCAGAAAGTGTGTTTTGAGGTCTTGGGTCAGACCCAAGTGGAAGAGCCCCAGGTGGTCCCCAAAATTGCCCAAATTTGGGCACCCGAAAACCCCATAGAACCTCCAAGGGCTCTATATAACTTAGCAGCCCCATAGGATGAACAGTAGCACCACAGGGCAACCAGTGACCCCATAGAGCTTCCAAAAACCCTATAGAGCAACCAAGGGTCCTACAGGACACTCAGAGGCCCTACAGAGCAACCATGGGTTCCATCAGCTTTCAGAAGCCTATAGGGCACTCAAGGGCCTTACGGAACCCTCTGAGGCCCTATAGAGCACTCGAGGGCACTATAGGTCACCCAAGATGTTTATGGACCTCCCAGGGGGCCCATAGAGCACCCAAGGGCCCTATATGGTACCCAGAGACCATATAGAACACTCAGGGTCCCCACAGGGAACTTAAAGGTCTCGAAGGGCACTCGAGGACCCTATAGAGCCTCCAAGGGTCCTACAGGACACCCAAGGGACCTATAGAGCCTCCAGGGGTCCTGTAGAGTACTGTAAGGCCCCATATGTCACCCAAGATGTTTATGGACCTCCCAGGGGGCCCATAGAGCACCCAAGGGCCCTATATGGTACCCAGAGACCGTATAGAACACTCAGGGTCCCCACAGGGAACTTAAAGGTCTTGAAGGGCACTTGAGGACCCTATAGAGCCTCCAAGGGTCCTACAGGACACCCAAGGGACCTATAGAGCCTCCAGGGGTCCCGTAGAGCACTGTAAGGCCCCATAGGTCACCCAAGATGTTTATGGACCTCCCAGGGGACCCATAGAGCACCCAAGGGCCCTATATGGTACCCAAAGGCCCTATGGAACACTCAGGGTCCCCACAGAGAACTTAAAGGTCTTGAAGGGCACTCGAGGACCCTATAGAGCCTCCAAGGGTCCTACAGGACTCCCAAGGGACCTATAGAGCCTCCAGGGGTCCTGTAAGTACTGTAAGGCCCCATAGTCACCCAAGAATGTTATGGGACCTCCCGGGGGCCCATAGAGCACCCAAGGGCCCATATGGTACCCAGAGACCGTAATAGAACACTCAGGGTCCCCACAGGGAACTTAAAGGTCTTGAAGGGCACTTGAGGACCCTATAAGAGCCTCCAAGGGTCCTACAGGACCCAAGGGACCTATAGAGCCTCCGGGGTCCCATAGAGCACTGTAAGGCCCCATAGGTCACCCAAGATGTTTTATGGACCTCCCAGGGACCCATAGAGCACCCAAGGGCCCTATATGGTACCCAAAGGCCCTATGGAACACTCAGGGTCCCCACAGAGAACTTAAAGGTCTTGAAGGGCACTCGAGGACCCTATAGAGCCTCCAAGGATCCTACAGGACACCCAAGGGACCTATAGAGCCTCCAGGGGTCCCATAGAGCACTGTAAGACCCCATAGGTCACCCAAGGGCCCTATAGAGCCTCCAGGGGCCCCATGGAGCACTCTAGGATCTGTAGAGGACCCAAGGGCCCTATAGAGCACTCAAGAGTCCTGTAGAGCACCCAAGGACCCTATAGGTCATGCAGAGGACCAACAGAGCTTCTAAGGGCTCTGTAGGGTATTCAGGGGTCCTATAGAGCAGCCAAGGGCCCCGTACAGCCACCAAAACATTTTGATCACAATTCATGGAATTCACAAAATAGCCTTAAAAATACAAAGTACCTCCATACCGCCATGTTCTCTCCCATGGGGATGCAGCACAGCTGCCTCCAAATAGGATCTGGGGCCGGGAGGGGTCATCAGGAATGGGATTTGTCATTTAATTTGACGAGGGAGTGCGAAAAACGGTGCTGTCCGACTTCATTAGCACGGCCCCGCTAATTGGGGGAGGGGATGTGGCTCTTGAGGGCTCGTCAGCGCACGCTGTTAATTGGGATTGAGGGCGGGGAGGGCTTGAGGGTTTTTCTTCTCGTTTTAAGGCGAAAAAGGAATTGTTCAGCCAAAAAAATAGTGCTGCAAAAGGGGACGGGCGGAGCGATGCCTCCTCGTCGTCGCAGCCCCATGGAAATGTCTGTGGGACTTTGGGGGAAAAAAAGGCAACAATGGTGTCGACCCCTGAAAACCCAATGCTTCATTCCCCAAAAACCCGATGGATCGTTCCCCAAAGCTTTTAATTCCCCAAAACCCTGTGGATTGTACCCGAAAAACAATGGATACTTCTAAATCCGATGGGTCGTACCCCAAACCCCGGTGTTTCATTCCCTAAAAATGGTTTGGTTCTCCCCCCAAAAATAGATAATTTTGAACCCAATGGGTCGTTCCCCCAAAATCTTCATTCCCCAGAACCCAATGGATTGCACCCAAAAAACCCGATGGAAAACTCTGAACCCAACGGATCGTTCCCCAAATCCCAATGCTTAATTTCCCAAAACTCAGCACTTTGTTCCACAAAAATCCAATGGATTTTTGGTTCCCCAAAACTCAAAGCTTTGTTCCCCCCAAAACAGTGGATAATTCTAAACTCAATGGATCGTTCCCCAGAAAACTCTTCATTCCCCTAAACCCAACGGATCGTTCCCCCCAAATAAACAACGCTTTATTCTTTTGAACCCAATGTTTCCCTAAATCCAATGCTTTGCTCCCCAAAAACCCAAAGGATCGTTCCCCAAAACCCAACTTCGTTCCCCAATCAATCTCCCTTCCATATTTCCAACAAATCTGGGACTTTTTCCCCTTTCTGTCACAGAGAGCCCCAAACTTCAATTTCCTTTACTTGTTTCCAACAGATTTGGGGACGTTTTCCCTCTTATGGCACAAATACCCTCTTTAGAAAAAGAGTTTTCCATCATCCCAAATAATGGGAATAATTTTCATTTCCCGAAAGCGAAATCAATTCCTTTTTTTGACGAATTCCCACCCCTATGTGAACACCACACATTTCCCATCCCAAAGCTCCCTCCATCTCCTTCTCATTATTATTTGGGAGTTTTCTGCTTAATTTCACTTTTTTACGCCAGTTTTTCTTCCTGATTTTCCTTCTCCCCGTCGTTTCTACACTCGCCGCTTTGCGTAAGCCGCTATTATCGACTATTATCCAAATTAAGCTGCAGCAATTAGGCTAAAAATACGAGATGATCCCAGCTCTGATGATAAAAGAGCAAAGGAAATATCTCGGGGGCATCCGTTGTGTGAAAGGGAATCTTTGCCACTCTATTTTCCGTCGCTCTTCCAGCTCGCGCTCGTAATTAAGCCAAAAGGGGAAAGTCATCGCCTGTCGCTCTCTCCGTTAAATCATCATCTCCTTAATTAAGTCGGTTTGGAAGTGGAATGACGACGAACCTCCTGGGGGAAACGTTTGGGTGTTTCCATCGTTTTTAGGGCAGGAATTCCGTCAGATGTTTTGTTTGTAGGTCCGCTCCTCATTTCTGAGGAGGAGGGGTGAAAAACAGGTAGGAAAATAGGAGGAGAGAGAAGGGATGAGTTGAGGCCCTTCTGCATCTCCTTGGTGGCACAAAAATTGTGGAACGGTTGGGTTGGAGGAGGCTCTAAAGATCATAGGACCCTACAGTGGTTGGGTTGGGAGAGTCCCTAATGATCATAGAACCGTGAGATCCTACAATAGTTGGGTTGGAGGAATCCTAAAGGTCGTAGATCCACAGGACCCTACAATTGTTGGGTTGGGGTGGGCCTTTGAGATCCTCAGCTCATGAAATCCTCAAAAGGTTGGGTTGGAAGAAGCCCTAAAGTTCATAGAACCATGGGACCCTACAGTGGTTGGGTTGGGAGAGTCCTTAATGAGCATAGAACTGTGAGATCCTACAATGGTTGGGTTGGAGGAACACTAAAGATCATAAATCCATGGGATCCTACAGTGGTTGGGTTGGAGGAACCCTAAAGATCCATGGGATCCTACAATGGTTGGGTTGGGAGAGTCTGTGATGATTCTAGAAGCGTGGGATCCTACAGCAGTTGGGTTGGAGGAACCCTAAAGATCACAGAACCAACAGTTGGGCTGGAAGAGGCCTTCCTTTGAGACCCTAAAACCATGAAATCCCACAATGTTTGGGTTGGGATGGGCCCTAAAAGTCATAAGATCATGGAATTTTCGAAAGGTTGGGTTGGAAGAAGCCCCGAAGATGGTTGAACCATGGGATCCTACAGCAGTTGGGTTGGAGGAACCCTTAAAGACCATAGAACCTTGGGATCCTACAATGATTGGGTTGGAAGAAGCCCCAAAGATCATAGAACTGTGGGATCCCACAGCGGTTGGGTTGGAGGAACCCTAAAGATCCATGGGATCCTACAGCGGTTGGGTTGGAGGAACCCTAAACATCATAAATCCATGGGATCCTACAGTGGTTGGGTGGGAGGGACCTGGGAGATCATCGCCTCCTTCCAGCCCCCAAAATTCTAATTTTAACAGGAAAACGAAACGATTCTCCTTGCTTCCAGCCCAGGCCGGCGGCGTTTCTCCCCTCTCTCAGAGTTCACCTTCACGCTTCTCAGGCCGCCTTAATGAGGAGATGGAATTAATAGATTAATGGTGGCTCATCAATGCCATGTGTGACATCGGTGCGACGCGGGCGGACCCCTCCGCGGCCCTGGTTTGGTGGTCCTGCAGGGCTGACGTGGAGAAATTTGGCGTCCCTGGGCACAAAACGGTGTGGGGGTTTCATCCCATCCCATTCCCTGACCCCAGTCCCTCATCTGTTCCATTCCCCACCCCATTTCCATCCCATTTCCATCCCAAATTCCCCATCCCAGTTCCATTCCCCATCCCAAACCCCAATTTCGTTCCCCATTCCCCGATCCCTCATTCCATTTCCATCCCATCCCCAATCCCCATCCCATCCCCAGTTCCCATCCCAATTCCCTTCCCCATCCCAATCCCATCCCAAATCCATTCCCCATCCCCAATCTCCCACTTAGGTTCTATTCCCCATCCCAATCCCATCCCCATCCCCAACCCATCCCCCAGTTCCCATCCCAATTTCCTTCCCCATCCCAATCCCATCCCAATCCCATCCCCATCCCATCCCAAATCCATTCCCCATCCCCAATCTCCCTCCTAGGTTCTGTTCCCCATCCCAACCCCATCCCCATCCCCAACCCATTCCCCATTTCCCATCCCAATCCCTCTACCCAATCCCATCCCCATTCCCCATTCCCAGTCTCCCATCCCAGTCCTTCCCATTCCAGTTCCATTCCCCACCCCAACCCCATCCCAAATCCCATTCCAAATCCGTTCCCTATTCCCAGTCTCCCATCCCCATTCCATTCCCCATCCCAATCCCCATCCCATAATGACACACCCCCCTATAGGGACACCCCATATATGGGGAATCCCAAGTGGGATCCAAACTGGGGGAGAAATCCCACAGAATCCCAGCATTTGGGGGCATTTTCTGCCCATACGCAGGGAAGAATTTCTTCATTAAGAAGCAATTAGCAGTCATTACAAGCACGCCAACGTGATGTAAGAGGGACGGGTTCGTTAAGGGAAGTGGAGCGGGTGGGAAATTGGGGATGTTGTGTGCGAGGGTCTTCCTTTCTTTTGGGGTCTCCCTTCTTTAATTAATTACCCAAAACAATTAAATGAAACAAGGCAAAAACATCAAAGCCAGGGAAGAAATGGTAATTAAGGGGTAATTGCGTTTACAGGTGGAAAAAAGACTTGTAATTAAGGGAGTAACCTCGTTCATGTGGGGAAACCTTCGTAATTAATGGGTAATCCCAATGTAAGGGGGGAAAAATGCTCTTAATTAATGGGTAATCTCATTAACGAGGGGAAATAGCCCCCAAATTAAGGGGTAATCCCAATGTAGGAGGGGAAGGAGTTAATTAAGGAGTGAGCGTTCCCATGAATGGGGGGAAATAGCCTCAAAATAAAGGGGTGATCTCGTTAGGAGGGGAAAAAATGCTCTTAATTAAGGGGTGATCCCATTAATGGGGGGAAATCCTTATAATTAAGGATCAATCTCGTTAACGGGGGGAAAAAACACTTATAATTAAGGGGTAGCCCCTTCTAACGAATGGGTAATCCCATTAATGGGGGTGTGAACCCTTATAATTAAGGGGAATCCTAATCAAAGGAGAAAAAAAAACCCTTCTAATTAAAGCACGGACCCCTGATAATGAATTGTTAATCTGTAATTAAGACGTAATCCCTTCGAATCGAATTATAACCCCTTCGAATCACGGACTAATTGCTCCCGTCGTAAAGACAAAAAAAGACCAATTAACCCGCAGCTCATTAGGGCTTTTCCCCCTGTAATTGCGCTGTGGGCGGGGCCACGGTGAAGCCCCGCCCATAACCGCAGATGGGGCGGGGTCACGGCTAAGCCACGCCCTTTTAACTCAACCAATGACGGGGAGGGGGCGGGGCCGCCTCAAGGCCACGCCCCCTCCCCGAAGATGCATTGGTGTCGCGGGGGGTTGTGGGCGTGGCCTACGCGTGACCCCGCCCCCCACCGCACCCTCCCCGCGTTGTATATGCGAAAGTGGGCGGGGTACCACAAGGCCACGCCCCCATCCTCCGCGCCGTGGGCGGGTTTGTGGGCGTGGTCTATGCGAGCGGTGGGCGTGGCATCTGTCTGGCCCCGCCTCCCGGTGCGGGCGCGGCGCTGCGGCATCGCGGAGCGCTCCGCTCCGCTCCGCTTCGGCGGTACCGGGGGGGGTTCGGGGGGGTTCCGAGGGGTTCCGAAGGGTTCGGAGCGATGGGCGGAGGGGCGGCGGCGGCGGCGGAGGGACGGAGAGGGGCGAGCCCCGGGGGTAGGGGCGGCAGGTGAGCGTGGGGGGGGTTTGGGGGGGGTATGGATGCTCGGGGTGGGGGGAGGGGGGAGGAGGGGGGGGTGCTGCTTGTGATGGGTTAATTAGGATAGGTTGCTATGAGGGGGGGGTGGGGATGAAGGCTGTGGTGGTGGGGATGTAAGGGGGGTGGGGGTTGAAGGGGAAGTGATGGAGGAATGGGGGGGGGGTGAAGTTGTGGTGGTGTGGGGGGGTGAGGAGGGGGGGCTTAATTGGGGTTAATTGAGATGAGGATGATGAGGGTGGGGTGGGGATGGAAGGGATGAGGATGGGGGGGGATGAAGGGGGGGGGGGATGAAGATGAAGGGAAGAGATGGAGGGGGGGGATGAAGGCTGTGATGGTTTGGGGGGGGGTTGAGGAGGGAGGGCTTAATTGGGGTTAATTGAGATGAGGATGGTGAGGATGGGGTGGGGATGAAGAAGGGATGAGATGGGGGGGGATGAGATGAAGGGAAGAGTGGAGGATGGGGGGGGATGGAAGGCTGTGGTGGTTGGTGGGGGGTGAGGGAGGGGGTTTAATTGGGGTTAATTGAGATGAGGATGTGAGGATGGGGTGGGGATGAAGAAGGGATGAGGAGGAGAGATGGGAGGGGGTGGGGGATGAGCTTTGATGGTGGAAGCAATGGGGATGGATGAAGGTGAAGGGTGGGGGAAGATTTGGGGGGTGGGGATGAAGGTGGTGGGGGGTGCATGAGGAGGGCTAGTGGGGTTCTTGAGTGGGTGAGAGGAGGGGTGGGGTATGAGAGGGATGAGGGGGCTGGGGGGGTGGGTGAAGGGTGGGAAGAGAGGGGAGGGGGGGTGACCGGCTGTGCTGGGGGGTGGGGGGGGTGTGAGAGGGAGGGCTTAATTGGGGTTAATTGAGATGACGAGAGGATGAGAGGTGGGGGAGGTTTGGGAGGGGGCGGGTAGAGGAGGCGGTGGGATGGCGAGCAATGGGGCTGAAGGTGTGGTGCATGATGTGGGGGGTTGGGGAGGGCCGGGTTTATTGGGGTTATGAGATGAGCAAATGGGTCAATGAGGCGGGGGAGGCAGGGCTGTGGAGAGGGATGGGGATGAACGATGGAGGAGGAGGAGCAGGCGGGTTGAGCTTTTGCTGGTGGGGATGGATAGAGGTATGGGGGTGAAGATGAGGAAGGGGTGAGGATGGGGTTATTAAGATGGGGACGAGGAGGAGAGGAGGGGACGAGGTGAGAGAGGAGGATGGGAGAAGATGAGGGTGGTTGGGAGGGCATGAGATGCAGGGACGAGGATGGGAGAAGTGAGGAGGTGGGGATGGAGAGAGAGGATGGTAATGAAGATGAGGAAGAGGATGGGGGTGAGGTGGAGATGGGGTGAGAGGGTGGGCATGGGATAAGATGCGAGGAAGGGTGAGGGCGGGGGTAGGGTAAGAGACTGATGAAGATGAGGAGGGGGGATGAAGCTGAGGACGAGGGGTAAGAAGGGCTGGCTGTCTGCGAGGTGATGACGTGGGGATGGGGTTAATTCGTGGTGGGTGAGGTGGGGGGTGGGGCATGAGGTAAGTCGGTGAGTGATAGGTTTTTAATTAAGGCAGCGGTTCTGGGCTGGGGGGGGGTGATGAGGAGTAATGAGTGAGGATTGGGGTTATTTGAAAGTTACCTTGCCGCCTGGAGGATGAGGATCGCGGGCGAGGGAGTGAGGGAGGAGGGATGGGTGGGGACAGGGTTAATTCCTCCTGAGGTCCTGAGTAGGAGGATGATGAACGCTCCCCGCGTTACTAAGGGGGCGATGAAGATTGAAGACGGGGATAGGCTGTTTCTGCCGATGATGACGGTGGGGATGAAGGCTGGGGGGGGGGGGGGGGGGGAGCGGATTTAGGGGTGCCAACTGGATTTTTATTAATTTTTTTTTTAACATTTTTAATTCTTTTTTCTTTCTCCTTCGTGGCTTCTGTTCTTTTAATCGGTGATTATTTCAAAATCCTTTTAATTATTTTTAATTCATTTTTCACCTTGCCGTTTCCTGCGGGGATGAAGGATTCGCGGGGGGGGGGGGGGGGGGGGGGGGGGGGAGGGAGGTTATCCTCCTGATGGTTCCTTTATTTTTAATATTTTAAATTCTTTCTTTCCTTCCCTTTTGCGGTTTTCATTCTTTTCGTTAGTGAAGATTTTAAATTCTTTTTAATTATTTGGAATTCGTTTTTCACCTTGCGGTTTCCTGCACCCCACAGTTGATAAATTGCAGTGTCATTGTCAGCAGTGCTCCCGGGGGGGGGGGGGGAGATCCCAAAAATGGGCGGATTTGGGGGGAAAAAAAAAAAATTGCCAAAAATGGGCAATTTTGGGGTCGTGGGGATTCTGGGGAGAAAAATAGCAAAAAATGGGCCATTGGGTTTTGGGGGGGGGGGGGTCCTAAAAATGTGTGGTTTTGGGGTCAGGAGGATTCTGGGTTCAAATGCCAAAAATGTGCAGTTTGGGGCTGTGGGAGTTTTTAGGGAAAAAGTCTGAAAAATGGGCAGTTTTGGGGTCACGGGGATTGGCGGGGGGGGAGGGGGGGTTTAAATACCCAAAATGGGCAGTTTGGAGTTGTGAGGGTTTTTGGGGGGGGAAAAAAATCAGAAAATGGGCAATTTAGGAGGATTATGGGGAAATAATCCCAAAAATGGGCTGTTTTGGGGTCGGGAGAAAACGTGGGGATTTTGGGGGTGCTGTTCTATATGGGATTTGGGGGGGGAAGGGTTGTCTATGGGGTGGGGATTTTGGGGTGCTGTTCTATATGGGATTTGGGGGGGGGGAAGGGTTGTCTATGGGGTGGGGATTTTGGGGTGCTGTTCTATTTGGGATTTGGGGGGGGGGGAAGGGTTGTCTATGGGGTGGGGATTTTGGGGTGCTGTTCAATATGGGATGCAGATTTGGGGGTCAGGGTTGTCTGTGGGGTGGGGATTTTGGGGTGCTGTTCTATTTGGGATGGGGATTTGGGGGTGTTGTCTATGGGGTGGGGATTTTGGGGTGCTGTTCTATATGGGATTTGGGGGGGCAGGGTTGTCTATGGGGTGGGGATTTTGGGGTGCTGTTCTGTATGGGATGGGGATTTTGGGGTGTTGTCTATGGGGTGGGGGATTTGGGGTGGTTTCTATATGGGGCAGGGATTGGGGGGGTTGTTGTCTATGGGTGGGGATTTTGGGTGCTTTATTGGGATTTGGGGGGGTTGCAGGGGGGGTTTGGGGTGCTTGGGATATTTGGGGTGTTGCTATGGGTGGGGATTTGGGTGTGGTCTGGGTTGGGTTTTGGGTGGTTCTAATGGGATTTGGGGTGGGTTTGTGTCTATGGGTGGGGATTTTGGGTGCTTTCTTATGGGTGGGATTTGGGGGGGTGTTGTCATGGGGTGGGGATTTTGGGGTGCTTGTTCTATTAGGGGATTGGGGGTAGGTTGTCTATGGTGGTGGGGGATTTGGGTCTGTTCTATATGGGATGGGGATTTTGGGGGGGGTTGTTATTGGGGTGGGAGATTTTGGGGTGCTGGGGGTTCTATGGGGATTTGGGGGCGGCGAAATTGGGGGGGGGGGTTGTTATGTTGGGGTGGGGATTTTGGGGGGTGGGCTGTTCTATTGGGTGGGGATTTGGGGGGGGTTGTTATGGGGGTGGGGATTTTGGGGTGTGTTCTATATGGGGATTGGGGTGATTTTGGGGGGGGAGGGTTGTTTATGGGGGTGGGGATTTTGGTGGGGTGCTTTTCAATAGGGGACAGGATCATATGGGTGGCAGAAATTTTGGTGGGGGTGTTGTCTATTAGGTTGGGATTTGGGGAGGTTGTTTATGGGGCGGGATTTAGGGGCGCTTGTTCTACTGGTGGGGTTGGGATTGGGGGGGGGTTTGTTTTTGGTGGGGATTGGGGGGTGTTATTTATTGCCGGGGCTGGTGGATTTGGGGGGTGTTTATTATATAGGGAGGTGATTTGGGGTTTATTCCATTTAGGGGGCATGTTTACATAGGGGGCGTTGGCGTGATTTTTGGGGTGTTATCTATGGGGCGGTGAATTTGGGGTTTATTAAAAGGGGCCCGGGATTTTGGGGTTGTTATTAATATGGGTTGGATTGGGGGTTGTTTCCATAGGGGGGTCATTGGGGGTTTATTATATAGGATCAGGCGATTTTGGGGTGTTGTTATATGGGGGGCTGATGACTTTTTGGGTTTTCTAAGATACGAGCTGGATTTTCGGGGTTTTATTACATGAGTTGGTGGCGTTATTATATAGGATCTGGTGATTTTGGGGTGTTATTATATGGAGGCTGATGACTTTGGGGTTTTTATTATGGGAACTGAGAATTTTGGGAGGTTTAAGGATGGAGAAAATTTGGGGTGTTATTACCCCGTGGGTTATTATATAGGATCTGGTGATTTTTGGGGTGTTATTATATGGGGACTGGTGACTTATGGGCTTTATCTCAGAGAACCCAAACTGGGTTTTGGGCCCACACGGGTTTAAATACCCAATACTGAGTATACATTTTATGGGGACCCCAAAAATGTGGCGTTTCTATGGAGACCCCCAAAATTTGGGCATTATATGGGAACCCAAAATTGTGGGCTTGTATTGGAGACCCCCAAATTGTGGGTTTATATGAGACCCCAAAACTCTGCAATGGAGCCAATTTGTAGGAAGAGACCCCCAAAACCGTGGCTTATATTGGCCGAATGGGCATCTCCGAGACAAAATCTTGGGGGTTGTTTGGGAGACCCAAAATTGTGGTTTATATGAGACCCCAAAAAAACTGTGGGCATTTATAGGGGACCCAAAGATTTGGGCATTATTGGAGACCCCAAATTGTGGTGTTGTATGGAAGACCCAACAATCTTGTGGGCAATTATATGGAGACCCCAAGATTATGGGCATTATTTGGACCCCAAAAACTGTGGGTTTATTGGGACCCCAAATCTGTGGGATTTATGGAGACCCAACATTATTGGGGGCAAATTATAGGGGGACCCCAAATTGTGGGGTTCTATGAGACCCCAAATCTGTGGGCATTATATGAGCCCAAAATGTGGGCATTATATGGAGACCCCAAATCTGTGGGTGTTGTATGGAGACCCCAAAATTATGGGCATTATATGAAGACCCCAAAACTGTGGGCATTATAGTGGAGACCCCAAGATTGTGGGCATTATATGGAGACCCCAAATCTGTGGGCATTTTATTGAGACCCCAAAAATTTGGGGCATTATATTGGAGACCCAGATTTGGCATTATATGGAGACCCCAAATCTGTGGGCATTATATGGAGACCCCAAAATGGGCATTATATGGAGACCCCAAAACTGTGGGCATTATATGGAGACCCCAAAACTGTGGGCATTATATGGAGACCCAAAATTATGGGCATTATACGGAGACCCCAAATCTGTGGGTGTTGTATGGAGACCCCAAAACTGTGGGCATTTATAGGACCCAAATTTGGGGCCCATTCATATTATGGAGAACCCAAATTGTGAGTTTTATGAGACCCCAAAATGGTGGGGCATTTATATGGAGACCCCAAAGATATGGGCATTATATGGAGACCCCAAATCTGTGAGTGTTGTATGGAGACCCCAAAATTGTGGGCATTATATGGAGACCCCAAAAAAATGTGGGCATTATATTGGAGACCCCAAAGACTTGTGGGCATTATATGAGACCCCCAAAATCTGTGGGTTGTATGGGACCCCCAAAATGGATTTTATAGGAGACCCAAAATAATGGATTTATTGAGACCCCAAAACTGTGGGCATTATTGGCGAGACCCAAAGTTGTATGGGCCATTATAGAGGACCCCAATCTGTGGGCTTGTATGGAAGACCCAAATTTGGGCATTATTTAGGAGACCCCAAATTGGGCATTTAGAAGACCCCCAAAACATGTGGTTATATGGAGACCCCAAAATGTTGGTTTCCATTGAGGACCCCAAAAACTGTGGGCCTTTATTGGAGAACCCAAAGTTATTATGGCCCAATCTTTTTGTAGGTGACCCCAAAATGTGGGTTTATAGGAGACCCCAAAAAGGGCTTTATAGACCCCAAAATTTGGGCATTATAGGGGAACCCAAAATCGGGGGTGTTGTATTTAGACCCCAAAACTTTTTTATTGGAGACCCCAAAATTTGGGTTTTAAAGACCCAAATCTGGGGTTTTATGAGACCCCAAAATGTGGTTTTTATGGACCCCCAAAACTGTGGGCATTAATTAACCCCAAATTGTGGGTTAAGGAACCCCAAATTGGGGGTTTATGAGACCCCAAATTGTGGGTGTTGGAGACCCCAAAAATTTGGGCAATTTAGAGAACCCAAAATTTGGGCATTATTGGGGACCCAAATTGGGTTGTTTATGGGCCCCCAAAAATTGGGTTTAATTGAGACCCCAAAACTGTGGGTTATTGAGACCCAAAGTTGGGTTATATGAGACCCCCCCAAACTTGTGGGTTTTTGTTATTAAGACCCCCAAAATGGGGGTTTATTGGAGACCCAAAATTTGGGCATTTTATGGAAACCCCAAAACTTGGATTATGAACCCCAAATTTGGGTTTATTGAGACCCCCAAAAAAACCTGTGGGGCATTATTGGAACCCCAAATTTGGGTTTAGGGACCCCAAATTTGGGTTTATTGGAGACCCCAAAATTTGTGGGTTTTTTGAAACCCCAAGTTTGGCATTATATGGGAACCCCAAATCTGGGGTTTTGGAGACCCCCAAAATTGTGGCATTTATTGGAGACCCCCAAATTGGGGTTTTAGGAGAAAACCCCAAAAATTTGGGCATTATAGAAGACCCCAAAAATGGGGCATTATTGGGAGACCCAAAATTGTTGGTTTATGGAACCCCAAAATTGGGCATTATATGGAACCAAAATTTGGGCTTATTTGGAGACCCCAAATTGTGGTTTTGGAGACCCCAAAATTGTGGGCATATAGGAGACCCAAAATTTGGCATTTATAGGAGACCCCCAACTGTGGGGTGTTGTATGGAGACCCCAAAACTATGGGCATTATATGGAGACCCCAAAACTGTGGGCATTATATTGAGACCCCAAATCTGTGAGTGTTGTATGGAGACCCCAAAACTGTGAGTTCTTATGGAGACCCCAAATCTGTGGGTGTTGTATGGAGACCCCAAAACTGTGAGTTTTATATGGAGACCCCAAAACCGTGGGCATTATATTGAGACCCCAAATCTGCGGGTGTTACACTGGAGGCCCTGCAATGTGGGTCCTCTATGGTGACCCCCAACAACGTGTGCATTACACGAAGGCGGTCGGAGCTGCTGGTTTTCCATGGAAAAAACTGGAGGGGTGATGGGAAAAAAATGTAAAACCACGTCTGGAAAAGCGCCGAATGGCATCACTGATTTTTTTATTTTTAACCCCGTCGCTTCGCGGCTCCGCAAATTGGCACCGGCACAGAGGAGGGCGAATCCCTGGGTGATGTCGGACGGGCCGAGCGGAGGCGGCTCATCCCCATTAAAGCTCTGTCAGGAGGGGCTGTGCGGGGATTAAACGCGTTGGGAAATAATCTGCCGGGGGCTGTGAGCGCGCGGAGCTGCTGTGAAGGCTTTGGATTACGGCGAGGGCTCTTCTTGTTAATTATTTCTTGCTTGTTCGGTGCGGTTCTTTTTGTCTTTTCAGCCGCGCGTGCTGGGCTCTCTGGGTTTTACTCCTCTTTTGTGCTCCCCTCCAGCTCAGGAAGCTGAAATCCATCAGGGTGATGGAGGTCGTTGGGGAGCGTGAAATCCTGCGTGGTTTACAGGAGAACCGCAAAGCTTAGGGGGACAAAAAATCCAGCGTGGTTTACAGGAGAACCACAAAGCTTAGGGGGACAAAAAGCTCTGCGTGAGACGTCGCGTCGTCCTTCAGTCCCGGGATCCCTTTATTTCGTGTTTCCTGTCTGAAAATTGGGTTTATTTCACGGGATCGACGCCGGCGCGGAGTCTGAGTGGGGCGCAGCTGAACGCTGCCTCGATTTCTGCTCTCAGGGCAGTGGGTTTGGGGTTGGGGGAACCTCCAGAGGGGTTGGGGTGTGTGGGGTGAGGATAACTGTAGGGTCGGGGAATCCCTGTGGTTGGAGAAGACCTTTGAGATCATCAGCTCCATCCATTGACCACTGTGTCCCTTCCTAAAATCATGGAATTATGGAATCGTTGGGGCTGCAGAAGACCTCAAAGATCCTCAAGTCCAACCATTGACCCATCATCACCGCATCCATTCGTAACATCATGAGATTGCGGAATCATTGAGGCTGGAGAAGACCTCTGAGACCATCAGCTCCATTCATTGACCCATCATCGTTGAGTCCATTCCTAAAATCATGGAATTATGGAATCGTTGGGGCTGCAGAAGACCTCAAAGGTCCTCAAGTCCAACCGTTGACCCATCATCACTGCATCCATTCGTAACATCATGAGCTTGCGGAATCATTGAGGCTGGAGAAGACCTCTGAGATCATCAACTCCATCCATTGACCCACCACCACTGTGTCCATTCCTAAAATCATGGAATTATGGAATCGTTGGGGCTGCAAAAGGCCTCAAAGATCCTCAAGTCCAACCATTGACCCATCATCACCGCATCCATTCGTAACATCATGAGATTATGGAATCATTGGGCTGGAGAAGACCTCTGAGGCCATCAACTCCATCCATTGACCCACCACCATTGAATCCATTCATAAAATCGTGGAATTATGGAATCGTTGAGGTTGGAAAAGACCTCAGAGATCATTAAGACCAACCACTGATCCATCACCACCGCTGTGTCTGTTCGTAATATCATGGAATCAGAGAATGGAATCGTAGGATTGTTGTTTAATTTGTAAAATCATGGAATGGTTGAGGTTGGAGGAGATCTTTGAGGTCAGTGGGGTGAGGATAACTGTAGGGTTGGGGAATCCCTGTGGTTGGAGAAGACCTCTGAGATCATCAGCTCCATCCATTGACCCACCACCATTTTGTGCCTTCCTAAAATCATGGAATTATGGAATCGTTGGGGCTGCAGAAGACCTCAAAGATCCTCAAGTCCAACCATTGACCCATCATCACCGCATCCATTCGTAACATCATGGAATTGTGGAATCATTGATGTTGGAAAAGACCTCAAAGATCATCAGTTCCAACCCCCCCGCCGGCCATTCATAAAATCATGGCAGCAGAACGGAATCGTAGAATCAAAGATTCATTCATCAGATCATGGGATGATTGAGGTTGGAGTTGACCTCCAAGATCGTCAGTTCCAACCTTTGATCCATCACCGCTGCATCCATTCGTAGCATCGTGGAGTTATGGGATCATTGAGGCTGGAGAAGTCCTCCAAGACCCTAAAGTGTAACCACCAACCCAACGAAGTGCCAATTAATTGTTCCGTGGCTCACTGTGGTTGTGGTGGGGTTGTGCTGGGTCTTGGATCCCGCTTTGCCACCCCAGTTGATCCCGGAGGTCTTCTCCAACCACCCCAATTGATCCCGGAGGTCTTCTCCAACCTTCATGGTGCTATGAGTGGACACAGAGGTGATGGGTCAACCGTTGGAATTGATGATCTCAGAGGTCTTTTGCAGCATGGTTCCATAATTCCATGTTTTTATGAATGGACATGGTGTGAAAATGGGAATAGTGGGGAAGATTGGAGAGAATGGGAACGGGAAGGAGTGGAAAGAGTGGGAAATGATTGAAAGAATGGGAAAGATTGGAGGGAACGGGCAAGAAATTGAGAGAATGGGTCAGTGGTTGGACTTGGTGATCTTTGAGGTCTCCAGCCTCATTGATTCCGTAATTCCACGACGTTATGAATGGACAAAGTGACGATGGAGCAATGGTTGGACTTAGTGACCTTGGATGTCTCCTCCAACCTCAGTCATAACGTGATTTTATGAATGAATCTACGATTCCATTCTACGATTCCACGAGTTTATGAATGAACAGTGCTGGTGGTGGGTCAGTGGTTGGACTTGATGACCTTTGAGGTCTCCAGCCTCAATGATTCCACAATTCCACGAGGTTTCGAATGTCTGCAGTGGTGGTGGGTCAATGGTTGGACTCGGTGACCTCGGAGGTCTCCTCCAATCTCAACCATTCCATGATTTTATGAATGAAACAACAATTCTACAGTTCCGTTCTATGATTCCACGGTTAATTGTGACATGAGCCGTGAGTGGGTGTGGTGGGGGGTCCAGTGGAGGGGCAGCGGCGAGGGCTCCCTGTGGGGACATTAACAGACCCAGGGGGGCCTTTCCCAACCTTAATGACTTCCGATGATTCGTCAACCACAAAGCGGGTGAATGGGGGGACGGGTTGGCAGCCAGGAGCTCAAGCAGCTCTTATATTCTGTCTCTTTTTTTGGTAAATTGGCACTTCCTGAGATGATGAGGGCTTCGGCCATCCCCGCTGACCCCACGCTGTTGGGAGGATGGAGGAATTTCCCTCGTGGGGAATCCATCACTGCTTCTCCTCCTCCTCCTCCCACACAGCAGCAGCACTCGAAGCGGCGCTGGGTGACCCCGAATGGCTCTTAATGAGCACCTCGTTGAATTCTGCTCTGCCATCCTCAGGGTCTCGCCCTTGTTATCAACAGCACTAATTAGCATCTCAAATTACGACCTGTCTGCCCTGGATGCGTGGCTGGGAGTGCGACCCGGATGCTCCTGCAAAGAGGATGATGAGAGGCTGCCCGTGTTCAGCCTCAGCCTCTGCCCCCTGCGTGGCACCGCTGCTCCGTTTGCCCATTTATGCATTTGCTCTTCATGGGGTGATTTCTTCAATCTGCTGCTCCTTGGAATTAAATTCTGGCATCGGTGGGAAAAGGGTGGCGAGCCCAGGAGAAGTGCTGAGGTGGAACACGGGGCTCCTTTGCCCTAAAAATAATGCAGGTTCCAAGCAGGTTGTTTGGAAAACGTTGGATTTTCTTCCGATTCCTGCAGGTATCGAGGCGGTTCTGTGCTGTGGGGTGGGATTTGGTGAAGCAGTGCTGTGATATCACGACAGATAACGAGGGCTGTTGGGAACTGTTCTGCTTTTTGGCGCCCTGAGTTGGTCTGGGGGCAAATTGGGATGGGAAAGGAACTCTGTGTGCCGTGGGGTGAAATTCATTAATTAATGTCGGTGTTAAGGGGTGTAAAATTATTTGTTGTTGTATCGGCTGTGGTTTGCTTTTGTTTTGTTTTTTTTTTTCATTGTATTTAGTAGGGGAGAGGAAATAAGGATAAAAAGAATAAAGTAACGAGAATGAGAGAATAAGGGGGAAAAGAAGAATAAAGTAATGAGAGGAGAATAATAATGTAATGGGAATGAGAATGTAATAGGAAGGGATTGGGGGGGAAAAAAAAGGACTGGAAAGGGTGGGAAATGGAAATAGTGGGAAAGGTTGGAGAGAATGGGAACAGGAAGGGAAGGAGTGGAAAGAGTGGGAAATGATTGAAAGAATGGGGAAGATTGGAGGGGGTGGGCAAGAAATTGAGAGAAAGGGGAAGGAGAGGAAGTGGGGAAAATAGGAAAGGATTGGAGAGGATGGAAAAGATGGAAAGATTGGGAGAGATTGGAGAGAATAGGAAAGGAATTGAGAGATGGGGAAGAATGGAAATGGATTGGAGGGAATGGAAATGGATTGGAGAGAATGGAAATGAATTGGAGGGAATGGAAATGGAGTGGAGGGAATGGGAAAGGTGGAAAGAATATGAAGGATTGGGAAGAATGGGAAGAATGGAAGGAATATGAAAGACTGGAGAGAACGGGAAGGAAATTGAGAGAATGGGAAAGATTGGGAAGGATTGGAAAGAATGGGAAAAGATTGGAGAGGATGAGAAAGGGATGGAAAGATTGGGAAAAGGCTGAGAATGAGCAGAAGGTAGGATGAGAGGGACAAGGAATGAATTGGTTGGGAGGATGCGCAAGCGAGGGGGGGGCGCTGGGAATGGGGGAGCCGTATGAAAGATTGGAAAGCTGTGGGGAGTGGGGGACTGGAAGCAGGAAATGGGATGGAAGGAAGGGGATTAGCAGATGAATGGAGAAAGTTGGCAGAAGCAAGGGAGATTGGAGGAAGGGACAGGGAGCGGAAAGCCGGGAAGATGGAAGACGCTGGAAGCAGGATGGGGAATGGAAGAATGGAGTAATGGGAACGAATTGGGAGAGGGGGCACTGGGACGTGGGAACAAATGGAAGCATGGGACCGGACGGGAAAAAGGAAAGAACAGGAACAAAAGAGGAGAAAAACAACGAGAACACAAGGATAAACCAAAAGAAAAAAAGGTAAACCAAAGGATTGCAAAAAAAAGAAGATGAACAAAAAAAGATGAAGAACAGAAAGAAAAAGAACAAAAAGTGTAACGAAGGACGTCTTGGCGTGGTAGGAGGATAACGAGGACACACCAGCTGTAATTAAAGCCATCTCTAATTCTCAAGATAATTAACTAATTCTTCTGTCTGGAGAGCGGGGCGGGAGCTCTGCCCTCGTATCTCCATTCCACGCAGAACAGCAGTGGATGATATTTTAATGCACCGCTTTAATTACGGAGCAGCTCGTTAGGGTGGTCAGCAGTGCTGATGGTTGAGATGGTTTTTAATTGGGCTGCCCTCTAACGAGGGCTCTGCGCAGCCCTGAGCCTGCTGGGCCACGGGGGAGCCTGGCTTCATTACGAAGCACCACACCCAAAACCATTCTAAAATCCACAGTTTTGGGATTTCCTTGTTTTCCTCCATCTGTTCTTCCTGTAATTCTGTAAACCATCAGAGGAAATCCCCAAATCCGGAATTTTGGGGTTTTCTTATCGTCCTCCGCCTCTTATTCCAAGAAATTACGAACCTTGGGGCCAAATCTGAAGCGATCCTAAAATCCAGATTTTGGGGATTCCCTTCTTATCCTCCACCTCTTATTCCTAGAAATTATGAACCATCAGGACAAACCCAAAACCATTCTAAAATCCAGATTTTTGTGACTTCCTTGTTGTCCGCCATCCCTTATTCCCGTAATGCAAGAAACCACCAGGGAAATCAAACTATTTATTAATGGTAAATTGATTTTTTTTTTTTTAATGGCAAATTGAATTCTCCCCTTTTCCTCCCCCTTTCCTCCCCTGTTCCTTCTCCCCTTTCCTCCCGTTTTCCTTCCCCCCTTTTCCTCCCGTTTCCTCCCCGTTTACCTCCCCATTTCTTCCACCAGGTCCCCTAATTCTCCCACCCGTGATTCCTTCCCACATTCTGCACCACCTTTCTACACACCCTTTCTCCCCCGTTTCATCCCCTTCCTCATGCCGCTTTCCCCCTTTCCCCCCGTCCCCACCCTTTCCTCTCCCTTTCCTCCCACCTTTCCCTCCCGCTTTCCTCCCCCTTTCCTCCCCCTTTCCTCCCCCTTTCCTCCCCCTTTCCTCCCCCTTTCCTCCCCCTTTCCTCCCCCTTTCCTCCCCCCTTTCCTCCCCCTTTCCTCTCCCTTTCCTCTCCTTTTTGATGACGATGAATCAAATTACTTCTTTACGGCAAATTTATTCATTTTTGGAGGTGTTGACCATTGGGTGTGTGTTAAGTTCTGGTTTTTGGTGGTGTAACTGTTGGGTCCATCTCAACTTGGCTCTGTTTGATGCTGTTGACTATTGGGTGTGGGTTAAGTTGGGTTGGGACCATCGGGTCCATCTCAACTTCATTTTTTTTTTGGTGGCATTGACTCCTTTGTCCGTCTGTAGTTGACTTTTTTAATTGGGACTGACTATTGGCTGTGGGTTGAGTTGGGTTTCTTGGTGGTGTTGACCACTGGGTCCAACTCAACTTCATTTTTTGCTGATATTGACTGCTGGGTTGAGTTTTTTGATGGTGTTGACCGTCGGGTCCGTCGCAACTTGGATTTTTTGGGTGATGTTGACTATTGGGTGTGGGTTGAGTTCTGTTTCTTGGCGGTGCTGACCATTGGCTCCAACACAACTTCATCTTTTTGCTGGCGTTGACTATTTATTGAAACTTTACTGCGTCCTTTGGGTGCTGCTGATTATTGCACGCAGCTCAGCTTGGGTTTCTTTGGTGCTGAGCTTACTGGGTCAGGACGCCATGCCAAAAAAACGCTGTCATGCAGGGGGGGGGGGGGAAAAAAGTGAGTCTGCAAGAAATTTGATTTGTGCCAGAAATGCTTTTTTTGGGGGCTTGAGGCGGTTCCGACTGGTGGTTTCTATCTGCTGCGTTCAGATGGATCTGCCTGAGGCCAACTGGGAGATTTCCTGCAGGCGGCTCCGTGGTGGGTGCAGATGTTTGGATTAACGGCTTAATTAGCCCAAAAGGGGGTTTTGTTTTGGGAGGCCTGGGCGGCCTGGAGGAGGAAAAGGGGAAAATAAAGGAAAAGGGGGGGGGGGGGGGGGAAGGGAAAGGGGGGGGGGGAAAAGGGGAAAGGGGGGAAAAAGGGAAAGGAAGGGGGGGAAAAAAAAGGGGGGGGAAAGGGGGTTTTTAAAAAAAGAAGCCGGGCAAGGGGGGGGGTTTGGGGGGGGAAACGAAAGGGGCCAGGGGGGGGGGTTAGGGGGGGGGGGACAAGGGGGCCCGGGGGGGAAAATTTGCCCCCCCCGTTGGGCCCCGGGGGTTTGGGGGGGGGGCCCCCCGGGGGAAACCCGGCCCCGGGGGGGCCCCCGTTTTGGGGGCCCCCCCCCGGGGGGGGTTTTGGCCCCCCGGGGAGCCCGGTTGGGGGAAAAGGGGGGGGGGGGCCCCCAAAGGGGGTTTTTTTTTTTGGGGGGGGAAAGGGGGGGGGGGTTTTTTTTTTTGGGGGGGGGTGGGGAAAAAAAATTTTTTTTTTTTTGGGGTTCCCTTTGGGGAAAAACCCCTTCCTCCCCCCTCCCCCCTCCCCCCCAAAAAAAAAACCCCCCCCCCCCCCCCCAAAAGGGCCCCCCCCCTTCCCTTTTTTCCCCCCTTTTTTTCTCCCGCCCCCCCCTTGGGGCTGCCCGGGAACGCAACCCCCGCCGCCCTTTCTCCTCTAAAAATTTCCTATCTCCGCCCTGCTGGCTGGGGAAGTTAAAATGGGCAAAGGAAAGGCCTTGGGGGGTTTTGGGGAAAAAAATCTTCCAAGGGAGTGGGAGAAACGGTTAATTCTTGGTGGTGGGACAATAATGGAAATTCTTTAATTGAAAAAAATTGGCCAAAATGGGAAAAAAAATCTCTTGATTGTTGGGAAAATAATGGATTCTCGAAGGTTGGGAAAAAAATGGATTCCTTGTTTTGGGAAAAAAATAAATTTCTTCAAGGTAAATGGGAAAATAAGGAATTCTTTTTGTGGAAAAAGAATTCCCTTCGGGTGGGAAAAAAAATTTTTTTTAAGTTTGTGGGAAAATATGGTTCTTCGATATTGGTAATAATTCTTTTTAATGGAAAAAATAATGGAATTCTTCAGAAAGGATGGGAAAAATAATGGAATTCTTTAGATTAATGGAAAAAATAATGGAATTCTTCAGATTTGGTGGGAAAAAAAATGGGTTTCTTTAATTTTTGAATGGGAAAAATATGAAATTCTTCGAAGGGTGGGAAAAATTGGGAATTCTTTAAGTTGGATGGGAAAAATAATGGAATTCTTTACATAGAATGGGGAAGATGATTGAATTCTTTAGAAGGAATGGGAGGAAAATGGAAATTCTTGTGGTGGGAAAATGGGTTCTTCATGTGGTGGGAAAAATAATATTATTTGAGGCAGAATGGGAAAATAAGGTTTATTAGAAGGAAAGAAAAAGGAATTCTTTAGATTGAGTGGGATAAATAATAAAACTTTTTAGATTGAATGGGAAAGAAAATGAAATCTCTTAGAAGAGATGGAAAAAAATAATATATTGTTTAGATTGGGAAAAATAATGGAATTCTTTAGATAGAGTGGGAAAAATAATACAACTTTTTCGACTGAGTGGGATAAATAATGAAATGATTGAGAAAGAATGGGGGGAAATAATCACTTCTGAGCAATTTTTGGAGGATTTTGAGCATTTTGGCAGTAATTGTGCATTTCTGGGTGATTTGGGGCATTTTGGGGGGCGAGAAGAAATCCTTTGCAAAGGGAAAATCCATTGCACGTGGAATTTTTTCCCTTCTGTTCCGGATCTGTGCGTGGTCCCATCATTACGGAATTAATAATAATTATTATTTTCATTATTATCCTTTTTTTTTTTCTTTTTTTTTTGCCATGCAGGTTTAGGGATAATGGAACTTTTTTGCTCAGTGGAAAAGCCCTTTTTTTCCCCCCTTTAAAAAGGGGAAAAATTTTTTTTTTTTAAAAACCAAATTTGGGCCCAAGGCCACCGGGGTCCCCAAAAACCTTAAATTGTTGGAAAAGGGGCCCTAACACCGCAAACCTGTTTTTGGAATCGCCCGTTAATCAAAAAATTTTCCGGGGTTGGGGGTAAAAACCCCAAAACCCTCCCCTTTTCCCCCTTTTTTTTTTCCCCCCCCCCCCCCCCCCCCCCCCCTTTTTTTTTTTTTTTTTTTTTTTTCCCCCGCCCTTTTTCCCCCCCTTTTCCCCCCCCCCCCCCCCCTTTCCCCCTTTTTTCCCTCCTTTCCCCCTTTTTCCCTTCCCTTCCCCCCTTTTTTCCCCCTTTTTTCCCCTTCCTTTCCCCCCCCCTTTTTTTTCCCTTCCTTTTTCCCCTTTTTCCCCTTTTCCCCTTTTTCCCCCCTTTTCCTTTCCCCCCCCCCCTTTTTTCCCCCTTTCCCCCCCCCCCTTTTTTTTTTTCCCCCCCCCCCTTCCTCCCCTTTTTTTTTTTCCCCCCCTTTTCCCCCCTTTTTTTCCCTTTTTTCCCCATTTTTTTTTTTTTTTCCCTTCATTCCCCTTTTAATTTTCCCTTTTCTTTTCCCCTTATTAGATAAAATGAAATTAAACAAAAAAGAAAAAAAGGGAAATAAAAATGGTGACGAAAAGAAAGTTAATTAACAATGAAAAATGTGGAAAAGGAAAAAAGGCTAAAAGAAAAATTGGGAAAAAAAAAATAATGGCGAAAAAAAAAGGGAAAAAAAGGAAGTAAAAAATGCTTTGGGTTTAAAGGGGGAAACCAAAATAAAAGAGCTAAAAAGAAAAAGGGAATGAATAGAAAAGATGTAAACAAAGTGACAATTGGTGGAAAAAGGAAAAGAGGAAAAAATAGGAAACAATGGGGAAAAAAAATGAGGGAAAAAGGAAAAGGGAGAAAACAAAAAGGGTGTAAAACAAAGTGAAGAAAAGGGAAAAAGGAAGGAGGGAAAAAAGGAAATGATGGCAAAAAAAAGTAAAGAGCATGAAAAGGAAGATGGTGGAAAAGGAAAAGATGAAAATAAAAAAAAGGGAAAAAAAAGGAAACATGGAAAAATGGAAAATTAAAAAAAAGGGGAATGGAAAAATAGGCAGGGAAAAACGGAAAAGATTTCAAATCCGGGGGGAAAAATAGGAAACGTGGCCAAAAATGGAAAAAACATAATAAAATAATGAGGATAAAAGGAAAATCATGAATAAAACTGGTGGAAAAAGGAATAACAAAAAGGAATGATGCTAAAATACAAATAAATGGAAAATAAAGGAAAAAAAAAGGAAAGGGCAAATTAAAAAAGTGAACTGCAAGAAAAAAGGGGCAATAAAAAAACCCCTGGGCCAAAAAAAGGGGGGCTCCCTCCCAGAGAAAGGGGGCGGAAAATTAAAACAAATGGTTTGAAAAAGGGGTGCCCCTGGCCCCCTTTAAACCAAACCCAAAAAGTTTTCTTTTCCCCCATGGACGCGCTTTTAACTCCCCTACCAAAAACCTGCCCCAAGAAGCCAAAAGGGACACCCAGCCGCCCCCTCGGCCCCCCCCTCCCCCCTTTCGCCCTTCTCCTAGGGCCCAGGCTGCCGCGCCCGGTGCAGGCGGCGGGAACCTTTGGTAAACCGCATAAATCCCCCCCCCACCTGACCAAAACGGGGCTCCTCTTCGTGCCCCCCAGCATCGACCGGAGGACGGCGGAGCTGCGGTTGATGGACAACTTCATCACCACGCTGCGCCGGAAGGATTTTGCCAACATGACCAACCTCATCCATCTGACCCTGTCGAGGAACACCATCAGTCAGATCATGCCTTACGCCTTCTTCGATCTTAAGGGCCTCCACGCGTTGCACCTGGACAGCAACCGGCTGACGTACATCAACGAGGACCATTTTAAAGGGTTAATTAACCTCCGCCATTTGATCCTGAGCAACAACCAGCTGAGCTACATCTCCCCGGGATCGCTGGACGACTTCATCGAGACCATCGAGGACCTGGATCTGTCCTACAACAATCTGGTCAACGTTCCTTGGGAAACGGTCGCCAAACTCTCCAACGTCAACACGGTCAGCTTGGACCACAACCTCATCGAGTTCGTCCCGGAGGGGATCTTCTCCAACCTGCACAAGTTGGCCCGCTTGGACATGACCTCCAACAAGCTGAAGAAGATCCCTCCGGATCCGCTGTTTTCCAGGATTCCCGTCTATGCCAAATCCAAAGGGTCTCCGCTGACGTCGCTGGTGCTGAGTTTTGGGGGAGGAACCCCTGCACTGTAACTGCGAGTTGGTCTGGTTGAGGCGCCTCACCAGGGAGGACGATTTGGAGACCTGCGCTTCGCCGCCGGAATTGATGGGGAAATACTTCTGGTCCATCAAGGAGGAGGAATTTGTGTGTGAGCCCCCCATGATCACGCACCGCACCCCGAAGGTGGCCGTGAGCGAGGGGCAGAGCGTCTCCTTGAAGTGCAAAGCTGTCGGTGACCCCGACCCCTACGTCCGATGGATCGCGCCCGATGGGAAGCTGGTCTCCAACACCTCCAGGACGACGTCGTATGAAAACGGGACGTTGGATCTCGTGGGGACATCTTTGGGTGATAAGGGAACGTTCACCTGCATCGCGTCCAACGCGGCCGGGGAATCGACGGCGCCGGTGGAGTTGGTGGTGACGCCGTACCCCAACTTGGCCAACAGCACCAACTGTGAGAAGGAGGCGGAGAACGGCCCGTCTGACATCCTCATCTCGGCCAAATCGAGCTTTCCCAACGAGACAAAAGGGCCCCAGGAGAAGGCGGTGGTGGTGGGGGAGCTGACGTCGTCCTCCGCGCTCATCCAGTGGCCGTCCCAGCAGCACCTCCCTGGGATCCGCATGTTCCAGATTCAGTACAACAGCTCCTCCGATGAGATCCTCGTCTACAGGTAACCCCAGTCCGTGGCTGTGCGAGCGAGGAGATGGGGGGGAATGGGAAGAGCTGGGGTGGGAGAGTGGGAAGGTAGGGGGAAACGTGGAGTGTTCACTTGGGAGCGAGGAAGGTCAGAGGGAAACGTGGGACGTTCAGGTGGGAGCGAGGAGAGTTGGAGGAAAATTGGAGGTATGCAGAGAAAATTGAGAAAAATTAGAGGAAAAGTGGAGATATTCAGGTGGAAGTGAGAAAAATGTGGGAAAATTGGAGATATTCAGGAAGGAGTGAGAAAAAAATAGAGCAAAAAAAGTGAAATGTTGAAGTGGGAGTGAGAAAAATAGAGTAATAATCGAGACACTTATGAGGGAGTGAAAAATGATAGAGGAAAAAATGAGATATTTACCTCAGTGAGGTGAAAGTGAGAAAAATGTTGGAAAATTGGAGATATTCAGAGAAATTTGAGAAAAAAAATTGAGGAAAATTGAGGCATTCGGGTGGAAGTGAGTTAAAAACTGAGAAAAAAATGTGAAATATTGAGGTGGAAGAGAGAAAAGTTAGAGACAAATTGAAATATTGAAGTGGAAGTGAGAAAAATATCGGAGAATTAAGAGATATTCAGGAAGAAATGAGAAAAATTAGAGCAAAAAAGTGAAATATGGAGGTGGGAGGGAGAAAGGTTAGAGGAAAAAAAATGAGATATTTGGGTGGAAGTGAGAAAAAAACATGAAAATTCAAGATAGTCAGAAAAATTTGAGAAAAAATAGAGAAAAATTTGAGATATTCAGGAAGACGTGAGAATACTGGGGGGAAAGTGGCTCTTTCCAGTAAAAAGTTGAGGGAAAAAACTTGTGGGAAAAACAAAGCCATTGTTTGGTGCAAAATCTGGGGGGAAAAGTCCTTATTTTGGGCAAAATGTTGAGGAATGTGCGTCCTTGTTGTGAGTAAATGCTTTGGGAAAAAAAGAAGTAATTATTTGAGCAAAAGAAGTTTTGGGGGAAAGCCCTTCTTTGGGGCAAATAAATTGGGAAAAGAAATCGTTGCTTTGAGCAAAAAAATTGGGGGGATGTCCTCATTTTGAGAAAAAAAAATGGGGAAAAAGGGGAAAAGAGGAAAGTGGGGAATGTGGAAGATACGTGGAAGTGTGGAAATGTGAGCACTGGGTGAATTTTGGGTTCATTTTTGTCTTTTTTTTTCCCTTGTGGTGCTGTGGTCGTTGCGCTTCCCCCACTCTTAAGGGAATTTCTCTCTGAAAAACTCCAGATTTCGTCCAGTGCTCATAACAAGGATCCCAGGGATGGATTTCATGTTTTCTTCACCAAAATATTTAGAAAATATCCCCCTCTCCTCCAAAAAAAAAAACCCGTTTTTCTCCCGTTGATTCCACAAAAACATCGCAGTGTCTTGTGTGAGAATTTCATCATTCCACGTTTTCTGTCCCATGATTGAATTTCTGACATCAGAACTGAACGCCGTGAAAATACACATTTTTTGCAACGGGGTTTTATGCTTCAAATGCTCTTTTTGCTGTCATTTTTTTCCTTCTGTGGAGGTTCAGATCTCAGTGCCGTAATCCCTCTAATGAGCGGAGTGAGCTCAGCGACAGAACGGGCTCAAAAAAGAGAGAATCGGTTCAGAAAAAAGAAAAAGGACAGAATGGGTTCAAAAAAGGACAGAATTGGGTCAGAGAAAGACAGAATTGGGTCAAAAAAAAAAAAAAAAAAAAAGGCAGAGTTGGATCAAATAAAGAAATTAAATACTGCAACCACGTAGCGTCGTCCTGTGGGCAGTGTCGTTAATGATGAGTCATAAGTAATAATTGATTATTAATCAGTAATTAGAATCTGAATGGGGAAAAAAAATACGTTTCAGTGTTGAGTGGTTTATGTCATTTTTTGTTTCTTTTTTTTTATCATTGTTTCAGTGCGTTTTGTTGGTTTGGTTTGGGGGATTTTTTTTGTCCTTTCAGGGAATTTTTGTCGCTTTGGGGACTTTTTGTCATTTTGAGGAATTTTTTTTGTCCTGGGAATTTTTGTTGTTTTGGGGATTTTTTGTCATCTTTTGTCGTCGTTTTGATGAGTTTCACTGGTGGTTGTTTTGCGTGTTTTGTTGTTGTTGTTGTTGTTGTTGTCATTCTGGTGGTTGTTGATCTCCGCATGGGTGTTGTTCCGGGTTTCGTTGTTGCCTGGGGTGCTGTTGGTTGTTGTCGGGAGGGGGATTTTGTTGGCTGTTGCTGTTGTTTGGGGGTTGTTTTGTTGTTTGGGAGGATTTTAAGCGGTTGTTGCATTGGGTGCCCTTGTTGGGTTGTTGTTGTGTTGGGAGTTTATGTCAGGTTGTTGTGTTGGGTGTCGTCATTGGTTTGTTGTGTCGGGTGTCCTCGTTGGGTTGTTGCTCTTTTGGGTGTCCTTGTTGGGTTGTTGTTGTGTTGGGAGTTTATGTCGGGTTGTTGTGTTGGGTGTCAGTCATTGGTTTGTTGTGTCGGGTGTCCTTGTTGGGTTGTTGCTCTTTTGGGTGTCCTTGTTGGGTTGTTGTTGTGTTGGGAGTCATTATTGAGTTGTTGCTCTTTTGGGGGTTGTTGTTGGGTTGTTGTGTCGGGTGTCCTCGTTGGGTTGTTGTTCTTTTGGGGGTTGTTGTTGGGCTGTTGTCTGGGGGGTTTCTGTTGGGTTTTGTTGTTGTTTGAGTGTGAAATGCAAACGAAAGGTTTCAAAGAAAAAAAAATGTAATCTATTTTGGGATAAAATAGAATTATTTTGGGATAACAAAGTTATACTGGGATAAAATAGAATTATATTGGGATAACAAAGTTATACTGGGATAAAATATATATTGGGATAACAATTATTTGGGGGTAAAACAGGTATTTGGGGATAACAGTTATTTTCGAAATGAAATAACTGATTTTTTATCTTGTGATAAATAGACTTGTTTGAGGATAAAACATGGTTGTTTTGGAATAAAATATAATTATTTGAGGAAAACATATGGTTATTTTGGGATAAAATAGTGTTATTTGAGGATAAAGTGTCATTATTTTGGATAAAACGCCATTATTTGGGGATAACATCATAGCGTCATTTTGGGATAAATTGTGAACATTTCTGGAGGACTGCAAAAAAAAAAGAAAATCACCAAAAGAAACCCCCTAAAAAAATTATTTTTTTCAGTTCTTTATTGAAACCCCGTTTTGTTGGGTTTGGTTGGGATTTGTGAAGTTTCCAGGTGACACTTTTTCTACCCAAACTTTTCGGTTGGTTCTCCCCAAAAACCAACAGCAAACTGAAAAAATGGGCAGAACTGTCAAATCGATTGAATTCTTCACAATTTCAGCATTAGTGAAATAAGATGAATCTTGGGAAGATTACACAAAACCACACATTTTCAGAAGGGGCTCCGTTCTGAGCTGCTCTCCCTCATTTGCAGACATTTCCATGAAATTTCTGATACACACACCAGAAATTGCTCATTTTTTCTCCAAAAAAACGCAGCGAAGAATCCTCATCCATCAGAGCTCTGTGCTTTTCCTTACTCACACAGCTGAAAATCAGTCTGAAATTACCAGAAAAGACAAAAATAGACAGTTCCAAGGGAGGGATTTGGTCCTCATTCAGGAGCGGTGCGGCGGATTTAGAACCATTTTCCCACTTTCTGTTCTATCACACGTGGGTCCATCACAGCTGTAATACGGCGCACACCACACGTAGCTCATTATGGTAATTAGTCACATTTCTATCCCAGCCCCTCTGCTTAGTCATCCCATAACAAAATATGATGAAAACTGAGCGCTCAGCGGCGGCTGAATCACCCAAATAATGCAGATTTGGGGAAAACGGTGCTTTGCATAATTATTTGTCAATTACTCCTCCCTCTCGCAGATGGGCAGAGCCCCATAGACAGGAATCCCATGGAGTGCTCTCAAATGGGGTTTCCCATTGGGAACCAATGGTTCCCAACTAATGGTTGGGTTGAAGGGACTTTAAGGATCATAGAACCACGGGATCCTGCCATGATTGGGTTGGAAGGGATCTTAAAGATCATAAAAACATGAAATCCTCAAAAGGTTGGGTAGGAAAAGCTCCTAAATGTCGTAGTACCATGAGATCCTACAGCGCTTGGGTTGGAGGGCCCTTTAGGTCATAGGTCCATGAAATTCTACAGTAGTTGGGTTGGGAGGGATCTTAAAGATCATAGAACAGTGGGATCCTACAGTGGTTGGGTTGGAGAGACCTTGAGGGTCATAAAACCATGGGATCCTACTGTGGTTGGGTTGGAGAGACCTTGAGGGTCATAAAACCTTGGGATCCTACAGTGGTTGGGTTGCAGAGACCTTGAGGGTCATAAAACCATGGGATCCTACTGTGGTTGGGTTGCAGAGACCTTGAGGGTCATAAAACCATGGGATCCTACAGTGGTTGGGTTGGAAGTGATCTTAGGAATCCCAGAACCACGGGATCCTACCACGGTTGGGTTGGAGGGGATCTTGAAGATCACAGAACCGTGGGATCCTACACGGTTGGGTTGGAGGGACCTTAAGGGTCATAGAACCATGGGATCCTCCAACGGTTGGGTTGGGGGGGACCTCTGAGGTCACAGAACCACGGGATCCCAGAAGATCGGGTTGGAGGGGACCTTAAAGCCCATCCAGCTCCAACCCGTGCGGCGGGCCGGTTACCAGCGAGTAGACTGAAGAGGAATCCGAAGGTTTGAGCCGTTTGGATGTTTACTGTACGTATTCTCTCTTCCAGGATGATCCCAGCTGCTAGTAAATCCTTCTTCTTGACTGATCTGGTTGCAGGACGTGAGTACGACCTCTGCGTCCTGGCCGTGTACGACGACGGGCTGACATCTCTGACTGCAACCAGGGTGATCGGCTGCGTGCAGTTCACCACCCAGGAGGAGTACAAGCAGTGCCGTTCCCTCCACGCGCAGTTCCTCGGGGGCACCATGATCATCATCATCGGGGGCATCATCGTGGCGTCGGTGCTGGTCTTCATTTTCATCCTCCTGATGAAGTACAAAGTGTACAACAACCACCACAAAAACAAAGCAGCAAAAGTCAGCAACGTCTGCTCGCAAACCAACGGGAGCCACAGCGGCTCGATGGCGCGCTCCACCTCCAAGCTCACCGAGGGCTCCCACCAGGAATGCTCGGCATCCTCCAGCAAAGGGAAAGCTGTGTTGGACTCGGATTGTGACAAAGTGACTCCTCCAAGCCACCCCACGTTCCTAACGACCGAGGCGTTATCCTAACGGCCCCGGGGTGCGAGGTGCTGCTGTGGGAACATTTTGATGCGAGTGGTTGTATTTTAAGCCTCACTACTATTGTCTATTTTTAAGATCAGATGGTTTCAAAGATATTTTTTTAATCTGTAAACAGTTCTCGCATTCTTAACTATTTTCTTTCGATGATATTAAAGATGAGTGTGTGATTTACAAGATTTTTTTACCGGTTCTTTTATAGCATACACCTCTGGTATCAAGGCAGCGGCATCGCTCGATTCTGACTCGGTTTGTCCGTAGTGAAATGCACTATTTTTTCCCTTTGGTTACAGACCAGCAGCATTGGAATACTCTCAGGATCTTCAGACTTCCTCACCAAACTGCTCACACCTCCACGGAGCGACGTGTCGCAGGGTGACTCATTGCCATGGGTGTGTTGGATACGTGCAGCTTGCAATAGGAGTGACGTGAAGTCGGGGTTCCCTATGGAAAATTATTTAAAAAAAAAAAAAAAAGAGCACTAATCTTTCAAAAAAATAATAATAATAATAAAGAAAATTGGAAGTACTTTAAGTACTTTAGCATCTTTCTCAGAGTTGTTTGCTGGTGTAGAAATGCGGAGTTGCGTTGTTGGAGGTGATGGGCTTGGTGGGTTCTGTCCAACCTGGGCTGTTCCATGAGTTGGACTCAGTGGTCCTGATGGCTTCCCTCCAGCTTCAGATGTTCCATGGGTTGGACTCGATGATCTTTATGGGTTTCTCCCAGCTTGGGATGTTCCGTGTGTTGGACTCAATGGTCCCAGTGGGTTCCTCCACACTTGGTGGATTCTAATTCTACGACTGTTGGCTTTGTAACAGCTGTTCATTGAGAAACCTCTTATTCTCAAAAATCAGATTTACCTCTGGGCAGGAAGAAGCCTCCCACGTTCGTTCTTCCTAAAATTATAAAAATTCCTTCAAATGATTGAAACGTGTCCCACTGTTTCCTTTTTTTTTCCTATTTTTTGGTTGTTTTTTTCTTTTTTTTTTTTGCTGTGTTGGAAACACGTGCTTAGCTCAAGGTATTTTTTTCCCTCTCCTTTTAATTTTGGTGATCAATGTATTAAGAATGATGACAAAAGCTCCCATGTCCCGGGTCGTGCTGCCATATCTCAGCGTGACACCACATCTCCAGGTGGTGGGACAGCAATTTCTGTCCATAGCACTGCACGAAGTGCAACGTAACCGATGGACGGATGCGTTGTGTGACGGCATTGTTGTTCACCGTGGGGTGAAACGATCCTTTTGTTTCAGGGGGTGGTGGCAAAGGGAGGTGGACGCCATGTTTTGGGTTGGGAATTTGCAGTGTCAACTCAACATGATGTCATCTTCATGGGTTGGTGGTCCTCTACACAACGTCGTATCCATCTGATGTTGGTTTCCAACTCAACACAACATCGTCTTCAGTGACTGGTGATCTTCAGCTCAACAGCGTCACCTCCATGGGTTGGTGGTCCTCAGCAACACAGTGTCACCTCCAGAGCTGCTGGTCCTCAAGACAACGTCGTCTTCATTGTGTGGTGGTACTTAACACAGTGTGACCTCCGTGGGTCAGTGGTCCTCAACATAAAATCACCTCCACTGGGTTGATGATCCTCAGCTCAACAAAACGCCTTCTCCATCTGATGATGGTTCCCAACTCAACGCAACGTCATCTTCACTGATTGCTGATCCTCAACTCAACATGGTCACCTCCATGGGTCGGTGGTGTTCAACCCAACACAACCATGGGTCGGTGGTCCTCAATTCAACGTCATCTTCATCGTGTGGTGGCCCTCAGCTCACACACAACGTTGCCTCTGTGGGTCAGTGGTCCTCAACACGATGTCATCTTCATGGGTCAGCGGATCCCAGCTCATCACAAAGTTACCTGTATGGTTTGGTGGTTCTCAACAACACAGTGTCACCTCCAGAGCTGCTGGTCCTCAAGACAACGTCGTCTTCATTGTGTGGTGGTACTTAACACAGTGTGACCTCCGTGGGTCAGTGGTGCTCAACCCAAAATCACCTTTATGGGTCGGTGGCCCTCAGTTCTACACAACGATCATTTCCATCCGATGTTGGTTCTCAACCCAACACAACGTCACCTTCATGGGTTGGTGGCCCTCAGCTCAACACAACGTTGCCTCTGTGGGTCAGTGGTCCTCAACACGATGTCATCTTCATGGGTCAGTGCTTCCCAGCTCATCACAACGTTTCCTCCTTTGGATCGGTGGTCCTCAACTCCAGGCAACATCACTTCCATCTGACGGTGGTCCTCAACACAACATCACCTCCATTTACGTCACCACAAATTGTGTCGGCGTTTCTGCTCTGATTTCCAAACACAAAATGAAGAAGAAAGGATTTGGGGGATTCCGTTATCGGTGATGTTTGTGAAATGAGGCGCAGTTTTGTGTTTACGCTCATTTTTATTCCATTTTATTTCATTTTGTTTCAGTGATCTTTTCCCAGATGTGGATCCGGAGCTGGAATTTCAACCCATGTTTCCCAAGTAGAAAATAGAATTTCAACCAATTTTTCCTACTTAAAAAAAAATGGAATTTCTCATTTACAAAAAACAGTTCTCTCTCTGACAGCAGCAGAAAAAAAAATGGGTCCAATTTAGGTCCCTTTTAGGGACCATTTTGGGTCCATTTTAGATCCTTTTTGGGTCAATTTTAGGTCATTTTGGGGTCAATTTTTGGTCCCTAATAGGTGTGTTTTGGGATCCCCTTTGGGGAGGATGGGGGGGTGGTCTCTTTTGGGATCCATTTTAGGTCCATTTTAGGTCACTTTCAGATTCATTTTGGGCCCACTTTTTGTCCATTTCGGGTGCATTTTAGGTCCATTTTAAGTCCCTTATGGATCAAATTTGGGTCCCTTTTAGGGGTCCCTTTTGGGTCTACTTAAACTCAACTTTTTCTGTCCAGTTTGGACCCTTCTGGCTTCCTTGTAGGTCTTTTTAGGTCCCTTCTAAGTTCATTTCCTGACCTTTTTAGGTCTCTTTTAGGTCCTTTTGACCATTTTAGGTCAATTTTAGGTCCCTTGTAGATCAGTTTGGACTCCTTTTAGGTCCATCTGTGGTTCATTTTTGCTCCATTTTGGGTCCCTCCTAGGTCCATCTTGGAGGACAATTTTCTCCCCAAGAAACCCAAGGTAATGAGATGCTCGTTAAGCCCCACGGACTTAATTGTCCACACTGCCCTGTTCTTTGCATCCCTGTAGACATCTCAATTCTACTGGTGGTCCCCATCGATGTCCCCATGGTTGTCCCTATGGTTGGACCCCATAGGTGACCCCATCGATGTCCCCATCCACTGGTGGGCCCCATAAGTGTCCCCACGGGTTTCCCCCCAGGCGTCCCCATGGGTGTCTCTGTCACTGGTCCCCCATCAGTGCCCCCATGGTTGATCCCATGAATGTCCCCATCCACGTCCCAGTTGGTGTCCCCACAGATGTCCCCACACTGGGTGACAGCACAGGACACAACGCCAGACCCCACAGACTTTATTGGTGGCTCCCAGCACACCCAGGGGTCGTCCCAGCACCCCAGCTGGTTCAGACTGGGGGTGACACGGGGGGCAACCTGTGACACGGGGGGGCTCAGAGCTGCAGGAATTCGGCCACGAAGGCAGTGAGGATCTTGCAGAGGTCCTCCATGGTGGGCGGGTGCAGGTTGTCCTCGTTGTCCTCGGCCGTGTGCCAGACCCACGGGAAGGGCAGGGGGATGAGGTGCAGCACAGGGACACCTGGGGGGACACAGGGGGGACATCAGAGCGTGGGGGGTGAGCTCTGTGCAATGGGGGAACGGTGGATATGCTTGGGGACGTGGGGACATGGGATATGGGGACGGGGGGGACGCCTGGGGTCACATGGATGTGGGATATGGGGACACAGATATGGGGATTTGGGGATGGGGGGACATGGGGACGTGGGGTCCCTGGGAACACAGTGACATGGGGACGTGAGGGCGCGGGGATTTGGGGTTGGAGGAACATGGGGACGTACGGATACGGGAATTTAGGGACACGGGGACGTGGAGATTTGGGGACAAAGGGACGTGGGATTTGGGGATGGGGGGGATGTGGGGACATGAAGGCATGGAGATTTGGGGACTTGGGGACATTACCACGCTGCAGGAAGGGGATGTGGTCGTCTCTCCACTGGTCCCGGGGCCGGGCTGAGGCTGAAGAAGGGCTGGTCGTGGGGGGAGGCGTGGAGCAGCCCCAGGCGCCGCAGACGCTTCTCTGCAGAGGGGAGGGGACACAGGGGGACATGGAGGGTGACACAGAGAGGACAGGAGTGGGCAGAGCCTCCTGTGACACCCCCGTCTCCATCCCTCTGTCCCCAGTCCCACCCCAATCCCTTTGTCCCAGCCCTGTCCCCCATACCATCCCTGTCCAAGCCCCCACCTCCATGTCCTTGTCCCATCTCCTCGTCCCCCATGTCCCCAACTCCATGTCCCCACGTCCCATTCACCTCATGTCCCCGTGTCCTACCCACACCGTGTCCCCACCCCCTCATCCCCATCCCACGTCCCCAACTCCACGTCCCACCCATGCCCCGTCCCCATGGTCCCCACTGACCCCGTGGTCCCCAACCCCATGTCGCACCCATTCCCCGTCCTCATCCCAGTCCCAGCCCCATCCCAACCCATCATCCCACACATCCCCACGTCCCCAAAGCGTCCCCATGGTCACCCCACGTCCCCGCACGCACCGATGGCCACGAGGCGCAGGAACCAGCGGTGGGTTTGGGGGAAGTGGCTGTGGATGGCGGGGTTCCGTGCGCCCAGCAGGTCCAGCAGCACCAGAAGGCTCTGGGGGCACCACAAAGGGGACATGGGGACATCAGTGTGGCCATAGGGACATCAGCGTGACCACGGGGACATGGGGACACCATCCTCAGGTCCTCTAGGACTGACCCACTTGGGTCACTGTGGTGGTGGGAGGACCATCCCGGACATGTCACCACTCTGGGCACCATGGGACCATCCCACTTGGGTCATCTCCATGTCACCATGATGCCACCACCCCTGGGCACCACAGAACATTCCCAGTTGGGTCACCACCGTGTCACCACGATGCCACCACCTCTGGGCACCAAGGGACCATCCCAGTTGGGTCACCATCATGTCACCACGATGCCACCACCTCTGGGCACCATAGAACATTCTCAGTTGTGTCACCACCATGTCACCATGATGCCACCACCTCTGGGTACCATGGGACCATCCCAGTTGGGTCACCTCCATGTCACCACGATGCCACTACCTCTGGGCACCAAAGAACATTCCCAGTGGGGTCACCTCCATGTCACCATGATGCCACTACCTCTGGGCACCATGGGACCATCCCAGTTGAGTCACCACCATGTCACCACGATGCCACCACCTCTGGGCACCATAGAACATTCTCAGTTGTGTCACCACCGTGTCACCATGATGCCACCACCTCTAGGCACCACGGGACCATCCCAGTTGGGTCACCATCATGTCACCATTGATGCCACCACCTCTAGGCACCAAAGAACATTCCCAGTGGGGTCACCTCCATGTCACCATGATGCCACCACCTCTGGGCACCATGGGACCATCCCAGTTGAGTCACCACCATGTCACCACGATGCCACCACCTCTGGGCACCAAAAAACATTCCCAGTTGGGTCACCACCGTGTCACCATTGATGCCACCACCTCTGGGCACCAAAGAACATTCCCAGTGGGGTCACCTCCATGTCACCATGATGCCACCACCCCTGGGCACCAAAGAACATTCCCAGTAGGGTCACCACCGTGTCACCACGATGCCACCACCTCTGGGCACCACAGAACATTCCCAGTTGGGTCACCACCGTGTCACCACGATGCCACCACCCCTGGGCACCACAGGACCATCCCAGTTGGGTCACATCATGTCACCACGATGCCACCAGCCCATCACGACCCCACCAGCCACGCTGGGGACACTCACCATGGCGCTGAGCTCCGTGCCGTGTGCACCATGCCGGGTGGCTGCCATGCGTGCCGCGAGGTGCCGGGCGCCATACAGAGAGTCGGTGGCACTCCATTCCTCAAAGGCCTCTTCTCCATCCAGGAACAGCAGCTGCAGTGTCACCTCTGCATCCTAAGGGGGGGGACATCAATGGCTGGGGGGGGGAGGGGTCCAGGTGTCCCATTGTGGGGGTCAGAAGGGACCCAGATGGTTTATGGGGGGATCAGGAGAGATCCAGGTGTTCCATGGGGGGGCTCAGGTGTGCCCCTGGGGGGTCATGAGGTACCCAGGTGTTTCAGGTGTCCCATGGTGGGAGGGAGGGGGGGGTTCCAGGTGTCCCTGGGGAGTCAGAGGGTTCCAGGTGTCCCATGGGAGGCCCAGGTGTTTCATGGGGAGGTCAGGAGGGACCCAGGTGGCATATGGGGGGGGATCAGGAGGGTTCCAGGTGTCCCTTGGGGGGTCCAGGTGTGCCCCTGGGGGGTCATGAGGTACCCAGGTGTTTCAGGTGTCCCATGGTGGGAGGGAGGGGGGGGTTCCAGGTGTCCCTGGGGGGGTCAGAAGGGTTCCAGGTGTCCCATGGTAGGGTCCAGGTGTCCCTGGGGGAGTCAGAAGGGATCCAAGTGACATATGGGGGGGGTCCAGGTGTCCCTGGAGTTGCCAGAAGGGACCCAGGTGTCCAATCAGGTGTCCTGGATGTCCCATGAGCTGGTCCCAGTGTCCGAGGGGGGGTCAGGAGGGATCCAGGTAACATATTGGGGGTCCCAGGTGACCCATGCGGTGGTCCAGGTGTCCCAGGGGGGGGTCAGGAGTGACCCAGGTGACCCACAGGGGAATCCAGGTGTCCAAGGGGGGGGGGGGATCAGGAGGGACTGAAGTGACATATTGAGGGTCCCAGATTACCCACGAGGGGGTCCAGGTGTCCCTGGGGGGGTCAGGACAGACCCAGCTGTCCTATGAGGGGTGCTGGATGTCTCATGGGGGGGGTCCAGGTGTCCATGGGGGAATCAGGAGGGACTCAAGTGACATATGGGGGGTCCCAGATTACCCACGAGGGGGTCCAGGTGTCCCTGGGGGGTCAGAACAGACCCAGCCGTCCTATGAGGGGTCCTGGATGTCTCATGGGGGGGGTCCAGGTGTCCATGGGGGGATCAGGAGTGACTCAAGTGACACACTGGGGGTCCAAGATGACCCATGGGGGGGACCAGAGATCAACGGAGGGGGTCAGGAGGGACCCAGGAGTCCCAGCACGGAGCATCCCATGAAGCGACCCATCTGTTAGAGGGAGGGGAAGGGGGGGTGGGAGGGGGTCCCAGCACCCACCCACCCCCTCCTTGGCGTTCCTTAAGGGCCCATCCAGGGCAGCTGCCACCTCCATCAGCATGGCGCACGGCACGGCTGAGTCGGTGGCACCAACGAAAGCAGCGGCAGCTCCGGGTGATGCCAACACTTTGGTGTCGTAGTGACACGCCAGCGTCAGGCGGCAAGGGGCCGAGGGGGACAACGTGGCCACCAGGTTGGAGAAGGTCACCGTCCCACGAGGGGTGGGGGCTGAAAAGGTGTCCAGGTCCAGCTGCCATCCGGCCCTCAGTGCTGAGAGGTGGTCGGTGATGTGCTGTGGGTGACACAGGGACGGGGGGGTGACAGGGAGAGGGGTGACGTGGGGACAGTGGGGCGATATGGGGTGGGTGACAAGGCGGCGGGGGTGACATGGAGATGAGTGACATGGGGGACAGGGGTGACATGGGGACAATGGGGGTGACATGGAGATGGGTGACATGGGGACGGGGGTGGACATGGGGACAATGGGGGGGTGACATGGGGTGGGTGACAAGGGGACAGGGGGTGACTGGGACAGTGACGGGGTGACATGGGGTGGGTGACAGGGGGCGGGGTGTGACATGGGGACAATGGGGTGACATGGGGTGGGTGACAAGGGGAGGGGGTGACATGGAGATGGGTGACATGGAGATGTGTGACATGTGGACAGTGGGGTGACAAAAGGAATGGGGTGACATGGAGATGAGTGACATGGGGACAGGGGTGATATGGGGACAATGGGGTGACATGGGGTGGGTGACATGGAGATGGGTGAGGACAGTGGGGTGACAAGGGAACGGTGGGGTGACGGGGTGGGTGACATGGGGACAATGGGGTGACAAAGGGAAAGGGCTGACATGGAGATGAGTGACAAGGGGACAGGGGTGACATGCGGACAATGGGGTGATATGGGGTGGGTGACAAGGGGACAGGGGTGACATGGGGACAATGCGGTGACATGGGGTGGGTGACAAGGGGACGGGGGTGACATGGAGATGGGGTGACATGTGGACAGTGGGGTGACAAAAGGAATGGGGTGACATGGAGATGAGTGACATGGGGACAGGGGTGATATGGGGACAATGGGGTGACATGAAGATGGGTGACACGGAGATGGGTGACAAGGGGACAGTGGGATGACAAGGGGTGGGTGACGTGGGGACAGGGGTGACATGGGGACAATGGGGTGACATGGAGATGGGTGACATGGACAGTGGGGGTGACAAAAGGAATGGGGTGACACGGAGATGAGTGACATGGGGACAGGGGTGACATGGGATGGGTGACAAGGAGACGGGTGACATAGGGACAATGGGGTGACATGGGGTGGGTGAAAAGGGGATGGGGGTGACATGGGGACAATGGGGTGACATGGAGACGGGTGACACGGAGATGGGTGACGTGGGGACAATAGGGTGACATGGGGACAATAGGGTGGGGTGACAAAGGGAAAGGGGTGACACGGAGATGGGTGACAAGGGGACAGGGGTGACATGGGGATGGATGACATGGGGGGGGGCGGGGGTGACAGATCGAATGGAGATGGGTGACACAGGGACGGGGTGACGTGGGGACGGGTGACACAGAGGGACAGGGAGTGACACAGGAATGGGTGACAGAGATGGATGGGTGACATCAGAGGTGATACGGAGACATCAGGGGGTGACATGGGGATGGGTGACGCGGGGATGGGTGACACGGGGTGGGTTGGCCATGGGGATGGGGTGACGGGTGGGGGGGGAAGGGGTACATGGGGATGGGGGGTGAAGCGGGGGGGGGGTGGACATGGGGGAAGGGGGACCACGGGGGATGGGGACACGGGGATGGGGTGACAGGGGATGGGGGTTGACGCGGGGGAGGGGTGAACGGGGGGGATGGGGTGACAAACCCGGGGGGGGGGTGCATTTGGGGATGGGGTGACCCGGGGGGAAGGGGGGTGACACGGGGGGGGGGGGTGAAATGGGGATGGGGTGAACAACCCTTGGGGGGGGGGGTGAACAGGGGATTGGGTTGACAGGGTGGGTGCCCGGGGATGGGGGTACCGGGGGATGGGGTGACACGGGGATGGGGTGACACGGGGATGGGGTGACACGGGGGGGACACATGGAGGGGATGGGGGGGACACACGGGGGACCCCCGGGCACGCGCGGCTCCCAAGCGCGGGCCCGGGTCCGTTTCCCGGAGGAGGGGGGACGCAGGAGGGCATCCCGAAGGCGGGGGGGGGAAAACCCCCCCAGGAGGGTCCGGAGATGCTTTTCGGATGAGGGGAGGGGGCGAAGCCGGGGGGGCTGCTGTGAGGTTTTGAGGTTATCAATGTTTGGAGGGGGGGGGGGTTTAAGGGGGGTTCCTTCATAGGGTTGGTTCCTCCGGGGGGGGCAGGGGGGGGTGGGGTTATAAAGGGCCTGGGGGTTTATAAGGGTTGTCTTGGGAGGGGGGGGGGGGGGGGGCTGGGGGTTCTGGAAGCTCCAGGAGGGGGGGCGTGGTTCCCGGGGGATTCGGGGGGGGGGATTATAGGGGTCTGGGGGGGGTTGGGGGGGGGGGGGATTTTTAAGGGGGTCGGGGATGGGGATAAGGAGAGGCGTGAGCTCCAGGAGGGGGGCCTGGTGGTGCCCTTGGGGAATTTGGGGAGGAGTTTATAAAGGGGGTTTGGGGTCCCCTGGGGGGGATTATAAGGGGGTCTTGGGGGCCCCTGGGGGGGGGGGGAGTTTAAGGGGCCTGGGGGGGCCATTTGGGGGGAAGGGGTTGGGGGAAGTCTTGTGAAGTTCCAGGAGGGGTTGTGGGGTGGGGTGGGGGGGTTTAAAATAAAAGGGGGGGTTAAAAAGGGTCTGGGGCCCTGGGGGGGATTAAAGGGGTCTGGGGGCCGGCGGGGGGGGGGGTTTGGGCCTGGGGGGCTGTGGGGGGAGGGGCTGGGGGGTCTGGGGGTTCCGGGGGGTTGGGGGTGGGGGGGTTCGGGGGGGTTATAAGGGTTGGGGGCCCTGGGGGGGGGATTATAAGGAGTCTGGGGGCCCTGGGGGGGGAAATTACAAGCAGTCGGGGCCGTGGGGGAGGGGGGAAGTTATAAGGAGTCTGGGGGGCTGTTGGGGGGGGGAGGGGTCTGGGGGTCTATGAAGTTCCAGGAGGATGCTGTGGTGCCCTGGGGGATTCTGGGGAGGAGTTATAAGGGGTCTGGGGTGCCTGGGGGGGATGATAAGGGGTCTGGAAGCCCTGGGGGGGGGAGTTATAAGGGGTCTGGGGGCCCTGGAGAGGATTATAAGGAGTTTGGGGGCCCTGGGGGATGGGGGCGGTTATAAGGGGTCTGGGGGCCGTGGGGGTTGGGGGGTTGGGGAGTCATTGAAGTTTCAGGAGGGGGCTGTGGTGCCCTGGAGGATTCTGGGGGGGGTTATAAGGGGTGTGGGGCCCTGGGGGGTTGATCTGATGGGGTCTGGGAGCTCCAGGGGGGGGATTACGATGTCCTGGGAGAGTCTGGGGGGTGGGGGGGGCTTATAAAGAGTCTGGGGGTCCCTGGGGGGTCAGTCTGGGATTATTATAAAGGATCTGGGGGCTTTGAGGGGCTCCAGGAGAGGTTGGGGTGTTCCGGGGGGGGGGCCTTGGGTCCCTGGGGTGGGGGGGGGTCTCAGAGCTCCAGGAAAAGGTTGGGATGCCCGGGATGTGGGGGAGTTGGGGGCTTCAGGGAACGTTCTGAGGACCCCCAAGGGGTTGGAGTGCCCTGGGGGGGGCTGGAGATGTTTTAAGGGGTCCGGGGTCCTTGGAGGGGGGGTCTGTGGGGACCTTGGGGGTCATGGGGCATCCTGGGGCCATCCATGGGATTGGGAATGCCATGGGGGGGGGCGGGGCTGGGGTCCGGGGACCCCCCCCCTGTTGGGTTGAGGGGGAATGGGGGACGCTGGAGGGAACCGAGAGGGGCTGAGGTGCCTTCTGGGGGGGGTCTGAGGTCCCTGTGCCCCCACCCCCCCCCCCCCACCCATCCATCCATCCATCCATCCATCCATCCGTTCTAGGACCTCCCCCCCCCCCCCCAATTTCCTCTCACCGCTTCTCCTCCTCTGCCGCCGTTCCGCTCCGCCCCGGGCCACGCCGCGTATAGAACGGCAACGGCCGCCGCCACGGCCACGAAAGGTAGAAACGGCCGTGGGCACCGCCGAAAACGGGGGGGGGGGAACCCCAGAACCGATCCCGGGACCCCCACCGGCACCGCGCCCGGACCGGGACCCGAACCCGCGGCCCCGCGGGAGCGGCGAGACCCCCCGGAGCCCTTCCGCATGGCGCGGGGGGCGGGGCCCGAAAGGGGCGGGGCTCGAGGAGTGGGCGGGGTTAAGGTTGACGGAAGAGACGTTGATTGGACGAGGGGCGTGGCTTGATGTGGGGGGGGAAGAAAGAGGAGCGCATGCGTGGTGGCGCGGGGAGCGGGCAGCCGTGAGCGCATGCGCACAGGGGGTGTCACCGTATCGAGGCGTCACCCGACGGGATGTCACCGCTGTCACCTCTGTGACATCCTGCCCCTACAGGATGGCACCCTGCTGAGATGTTTACCGCCATGGGATGTCACCCCAACGGGATGTCACCTCTGGAGGACGTTGCCCTTATGGGATGTCGCCCTTATGGGATGCCACCCTTATGGGATGTCACTTTTAGGGGATGTCACCTTGGTGGGATGTTGCCCTTATGGGATGTCACCCCAATGGGATGTCACTCCAATGGGATGTCACCTCTGCAGGATGTCACCCTTATGGGATGTCACCTCTGCAGGATGTCACCCTTATGGGATGTCACCTTGGTGGGATATCAACTCTGCAGGATGTCATTCTTATGGGATGTCACCCTTATGGGATGTCACTTCGGTGGGATGTCACCTTGGTGGGACGTCAACCCGATGGAATGTCACCTCTGTAGGATGTCGCCCTTATGGGATGTCACCTTGGTAGGATGTCATCCCAACGGGATGTCACCTCTGTAGGATACCACCCTTATGGGATGTCGCCCCAATGGGATGGATGTCACCTCTGTAGGATGTCGCCCTTATGGGATGTCACCTTGGTGGGATGTCACCCCTGTGAAATGTCACTCCCAACAGTGATACCACCCAGAGCACCGATGTCACCCAGGATGTGGGTTCATTCCAGGTGCGACGTCACCTTGGAGCAGGATGTCACCCCATTGAAGATGTCACTCCGGGTCAAAATGTTGATGTGGATGGGGACGTCACCCCAGTAGGATGTCCCGGATGGGGACACTGTCCCTGGCAGGACTCTGATGTACCCTATGGGGCTGACACCCCGGTGCCACCACTCTCCATGAGGACATCACTCCAGAAGGTCTCATCCATTCTCCTCCGTAGAGCTGTCACCCACTGTGGGGACGTCACCACAGTGCCACCCCCCTCCATGGGGAAATCACCCCATCGCCACCACTCTCCACGAGACGTCACCCCATTGTCACCATCTTCACTGGGGACATCACCCCAGATATTGCCAACACTCTCCACGGGGGCATCACCCCAGATGTTCCCATCACCATCCATGGGGATATCGCTGCAGAAGGTGCCACCACCTCCATGGGGACGTCACTCCACAATGTGCCACCACCTCCACAGAACCGTGACCCTCCTTGGAGATGAACACCCCCAGAGAGAGCTCTATCACCCCAAAACAGCCCGCCCACAACGACCCCACTGGTGCCACAACAACCCGGCCAACAACTCTGACAACCACCACCAACAACCCCACCCACTATCAACCACGGTGCAACCACCAACCCCCAACCACCGACCAACCATCCAACCAACCGACCAGCCAGCCAACTACCTGTCCAACCAACCACCCAAACATCCAATCCACCCATCCGACCAACCAATCAACCAACCGACCAGCCAACCAACCATCTGTTCAACCATCCAACCATCCAACTATCCAACCAACCATCCATCAACCATCCAACCATCCAACCAATCAACCAACCAACCATCCGACCACCCGACCAACCATCCATAAACCATAACCACCAACTAACCACCAAACCATCCACACCACACCAACCAATCACCCCCAAAAAAACCATCAACCAAAACCAACCAACCAATCACACAACCAACCATCCACAAACACCACACCCAACCATCCACCCACCCACCCAACCATCCATCTACCCAAACAACCATCCAACCAACCAACCAACCGACCAATCAACCACCCAACCATCAACAAACCAATCAATCAACAAACCAACCATCCAACCATCCACCCACCCAACCATCCATCTACCCAAACAACCATCCAACCAACCACTCAACCAACCAACCGACCAATCAACCACCCAACCAACCAACAGACCAACCATCAACAACCCAACCATCCGACCACCCACCCAACCACCCACCCACCCGACCAACCATCCGACCGTCTCTTCTTTCCATTTTTTCTTCTTTTCTCAGCTTTTTTCTCCACTTTTTTTTCCTCCCCATCCCCAACCTCCCTCCCCCCACCCCTCCCTCCTTTCTCCCCCACCGTTCTGGGGGTCCGGCGCCGTGTCCCCACGTTCCTTCACCTGCCATCATCGCGGCGTGCCGCCGGGTGCACCCAGTTGTTGTCGTGCAGCCCCACGCGGCAGCCGGGCGCTTCCTTGTCGGGCCGGCGGCAGCACATCCAGTAGGAGCGGCCGTAAGGCAGGTCGTGGTGGTAGGGCTTGGGGTGCCATCGGCACAGCGACACGTCCCCCTTCTCGTAGTGCTTCTTGCACTGCTTGCAGGGATCGTCGCGATACAGCGGGTCGCGGTTCCAGCGCGAGTCGGTGGCTTGCACCCCAAACGTCTCGATGATGGATTTGAAGTAGTGGCAGGAACATTTGAGGGCGGCCAAGGTCTGGGTGGGCAGGTAGCTGAAAATCTTCACCATCACGTGCTCCGGCAGCAGCAGCATGTACTGCCGCGGCTCCAGCAGCCGCTGGATCTTGAAGCGGATCTCCAAGAAATCGTGCGACACGTGGCGGTACAGACGGCACAGCGACGGGTCGGCGGCGGCGGGCGGTGCTTCCTCCTGTGCCTCCATCCCCGGCCCCGTTTGGTTCGTGTCCTCAGCACCGGGCAGGAGGAAGAGCTGTCCCGGGGGCGGCGGGTCCTCCTGCGGCGCCGCCAAGCAAGCGCACCGTCTCCTCCTTCACCTTCTTGGTGCTGTCTTTGCCGAAGAAGACGCACTGATCCACCACCCCCGTCACCACCACGTCCACGTGGAAGCCGGACACGCAGTCCCGTGCCACCGCTGTCCGTTTCACCCGCCGTCCCCTCGGAGCCATCAGCCTTGCTGCTGCCCGCCGCCCCTTCGCCGCACGGCACGGCCACGTCGGCACCGTCGCGGTCAGCGTTGGGCGCCGCGTTGGCCAACAAGAACTCAACGTTGGTGGGGAGCTGATCGCGGGAGGGGCTGATGAGCTGATAGAGATCACAGGTGATCTTGTCCTTGGCGCGGGTGCCACCACCTCCACCCATGAACACACAACCGGGCCGCCCGCTGGTGCTCACTGGCTCCCCGGATGCGGTGCTGGCGCGGCCGTCGCGAGCGCTGGAGATGCGGAAGGCGATGCGGACTTCGCCCGGTGCTGCTGTCGCCGTTGCTGCCGTGGTGCTGGCACAGTCACCACCGGGGTGACACAGCCCGTTGTGCCGCCCGCCAGCGCGTTGCCGTGACTCAAAGTGTGCCACGGCCTCGGCCACACGGCTGCAGTCGGTGCCCGGCGGTGCCGGCGGCCCTTTGGCGTCGCCGTTCACCTCCATCAAGCTCTGCACGGCCAACGCTGCCCGCTGCTCCACCAACGCCACCATTTCGGCCACAGAAAGAGGGTCCGGGGCTTCACCATCCCCCTCGTGATTGGGGGTCTTACCGGGCTGGTGGCAACGCCGGCGCCGTTTGGCTTTGGAGCTCTCGCTGCCCCAGTTGCCCTTCACCTTCATGGTGTTGGCGCGACCGCCGGCGCCGCCGCACTGGTGGGCCACGAAAAATGCCACTTTCTCTTTGGTGTTGCCAGGTTTGATGACGTACCACGTGTCCAGCAACACGCGGCCTTCCTCTGCCGGTGCGGCGGGGAGAGGGGGGGGGGGTGTTCTCGGAGGGTCCTCGGGCGCTGGGGGGGTCCTCGGGGGGGACGGCACGGCTTCCGGGTAGGGACAGGGACGGGGCATGGCTTGTTCTGGGTATAGGTGCCAAAAGGACGGGGACATACGCAGAAGCGTGGAGGGGGGAAGGTGTTGGGGGCTTCCATCAGGCAGGCATGGCGTAGGAGGCGGCGGGGGGCCGGGCCCATGAAGGAAGACAGGGATGTCACGAACGGCCCTGGGGATGCGATGGGGATGTTTGGGATGGGGTGGGGGGATTTAGTGGGGGGGGTGGGGGGGCGGGATCAATGGGGGCTGGGTGGACCTGGGGATGAGAGATAGTTGGTTTGGGCGGGGCTGGCTGGAGCCTCGCGGGGCTGGGCTGGGCCAATCTCGTTGGGCGTGGCTGGGCCGGCGTGGGAGGGGGTGGGCTGGGCCTCCACGGGGCTTGGATAAAAATGGGGATGAGGGGACATGGGATGGGGATAGGGGAACCTATTAGGGAGGGAATCAGTGGGGGTGGGTGGGGGATGGGATGGGGATGGGTTGGGATGGGATGGAATGGGATGGGGTGAGGATTGGATTGGCTGGGATCAGCTGGGATGGGCATGGAACGTGCGATGGTGTGGGGATGGGATGGGATGGATTGGGATGGGATGGGGATAGGACATGATGGGATGTGGATGGGATAGGGATGGGATGGGATGGGGTGGGATGGGGTGGGATGGAATCAACGGGGCTGGGATAAAAATGGGATGAGGACATGGGATGGGGATGGGAACATTAGTAGGGATGGATGGGGACATCAGTGGGGGTGGGATGGAGATGGGGATGTTGGTTGGAATGGGATGGGGATGGGATGGAAACATTAGTAGGGATGGGATGGGGACATCAGTGGGGGTGGGATGGGGATGGGATGGGGGAAGGTTGGATGGGGATGGGGTGGGATGGGAGAATGGCAGGATGGGATGGGGCGAACGTTTGGGATGGGAATGGCACGGGGATGGGATGGGGACATGAGCAGGGCTGGAGGAGACAGTATGGTGATATGATAGGATTGATGGGGACAGCGTAGGGATGTTAATGGAGATGGCACTGGGGACAGTGCTGGAGGGGACGTTGTGGGGACATCATGGGGACATCATGGGGCTGAGGGAGACATGGGGACATTAGTGGGACTGGTGGGGACAGAGTGGGGTTGGGATGGGGATGTTGATGGGGACGGCACGGGGAGGAGGCAGGGACGTTAACGGGGCTGTTGGGGACGGTGTGGGGGGATTCAAGGGGATGGAAAAAGGGGGTGATGGGACAAAGCGTGGGGGACATTATGGGATGGAATGGGGACATTATGGGAACACTGTGGGGATGGGGAGACTATAGGGACATCAATAGGGCTGGGGGAGGGGAGGGGGGGGGTCAATGAATGGCGGACGAAAAGAGACAACAATGGGACAGCATGGGGATGAGGGGATGGGATTGGGACAAGGGGGACACCGATGGGGATAGCAGCGGAGGCGGTGGGGGGGGGGGTCACCATAACAAGACAGCAACCAGCGTGGGGCTGCAGGGAGGCAGCAGCAGGGGGGAGGCGCAGAATGCCACACTCAGAGTCCCGCCCCTCCGTTAAGCACGGCCCCGCATCCCGACCTAGTGCCGCCCGCGGCCCCTCGCGCACCTTAGTGCCGCGGCGTCCAAGGGCCCGACGCGCCCTCACGCGTCGCACTGCGCGCTTGGCTGTCCTAAGCGATGGCCCAAAGCGTTGTGGGGCGGGGGCGTAGGCAGCTGTGGGCGTGGCTTAAATGTCCGATTAAAGCGGCGTCTCGCGCACGGGACACGCGCTGGTGGGGAGCGGCGGCATCCGAGGAGAGGGCGTGGGCCCTTTTATAAGAAAGGACTGCGCCGGACCGTTTGCCGCAAGGCGTCCAAAGCAGCAGCGGGCGCGCGCGTTCGTAGCAATGATGCCGCATAGTATGGAGCGGGGGCGGCGGCGGCGGCGGGGCGGCGGCGAGCCCGCCGGCCTACGAGCGGTGCCGGGGCGCGAGGGGGAGAGTGGCGCAAGCAAATGGAGGCGGTGGTCACGCGAAGGGCCGTGTAGACGCGAGGGGCGTGGCGCCTCGCCCGCAGGGGTCCGGCCTCAGCGAGGATCGCGAACCGCCGCGAACAGCGGGCCCGCCAAACCCACAGCTGAATCCGCCTCCCCACGCAAGGGCGCGGGCTCGGAGGCCTAGCGGGCCCATAAGGCTCGCACCCTCGCCCACGCGCTAGGTGCCCTCAACAGGACAAAGACCGCGAAAAAGACTCGCGGAGCCGCCCGAATTAAAAATCGCCGCCCCGTCTCGAGCTCTCACTCGCTTTCTCGCGTGCTGTCCCTTGCTTCTTGCCGCTCTCAGCTCACTCGCCGGGCCGCGCCCTCCCCCCGGGCCGCGGACCGCCGGCTCGACCGGGAGCAGGTGGCCGGGCGCGGCCGCCTTCCCGGCGCGCCTCTCTCCCGGGCGCGGCCGCTTCCGGGGTGGTGCTGTGCGCATGCGCAGAATGCCGCGCGCAACGCGCCTGCGCGGCGCCGCGGTGCACGACGGGATAGCGAGTCCGCGCGTTTAGAATTGGCGCATGGGCGTGGCGGCCGAATCCCGCTGGCTTGGTGCGCATGGCGCCGCGTCTTTCGCCCCCCGTTTTTCGCCAAACCGATCTTACAGCGTTGAGGCGCGTAGCATGGGATTCGGGAGGCTGGTAGTTGCAGGACGGTGGGGGAGGGAGGAAAACGGCCGGGCCAAATCGGTCGCCGGCCATATCCCGCCGGCGCCCCCCCCCCAAAAAAAGGCGTACACACGTGACGTCACACGAAGGCACTGAAGGATGTCACGTTTTGTTCTTTTGGGGTGGGGGGGCACAAAGGGTTTTTCCCAGCATCTAAAAAAATAGAGACCCTCCGACCCCCCCCGCCCGCCCAACTCTCAGACGAGGACCCTCAGAATCGAAAAGCAATGGGGACCCCCAGGACCCCCCCTCTCCCCCCCCCCAGAACCTGAAGAAATCAGGGACTCCCTCCAGAACCCCCGAGCACAAATACATATAGGAGGGAACGCCCCCCCAAAGCCAAACATGCATACAACCCCCCCCCCAAAAAAAAAAAAAAGGTATTGGGGACCCCCCCCAGGTTTTAGGGACCACCCCCAGACCCAAATGTTGTCATGGACCCCCACGCCCATACATGCGAACTGCCCCCCTCGCCGAATAACCTGCCAAAGACATAGCACACACAAGGACGCCCCACCCCAGTAGCCGGGCGAAAGGTTGCAGATAACCCCCAGAAACCCGCGCGCGAGCACTGGGGAGCCCCGCGCAAAAGCCCGACAAAGGTATCAGGACCCCTTGTAGCCCCCCCCCCCCAGACAAGCCGGAAACATTGGGGAAGCGCCCAGGAGACCCCTCCTGGCCCCCCCCAGACCCCAAACTGTGCATCAGTGGCCCATCACCCGAGAATCCGGCACCACCCTACCCCGCACCCACCGCAAAAATATTGTGGACCCCTCTCGCCAACCCACAAACGGGCGAATTGGGGACCCTCCCCCCCCCCCCAGATCCCAAAGGGCATTGGTGAACCCACGCCCCAAACTCGCACCCACAGTGTACGGACCCCCCGGCCCCGCCTCCCCAGAACCCGCCCAGCAGATGCCAGAGATCACCCACCGCAAGGCGCATAACTCGCCCTCAGGAACGCCCGGCAACGAGCATTGGGATACCCCCCCGCCGCCTCGCCGGAGACCCCAAAAGTGTCACAGGAGACGCCGCCCCTGGAACCGCAAAGGGATGGATGAACACCCCGCGACAGACACGCCCCAAAGTTAGGAAGGGACCCCCCGCCCGCAGAAGTCATTGGACTCCCTCGCCCTGCCCCCCCCCCAGATTCGCAAGGTCAATTGGGAGCCCCCTCCCCCAAACGCGCCACCCAGGATCCTCAAAGTCATTGGGGACGCGCGCCATCCAGCTCGCCACGCCAGCCCCCAATCCCCAAGAGTCATTGGAGCCAGCCCCTCCACGCTGACCCCCCCACCCCTCAGCAGGAGCAGCTGTCGGCAGGGGGGCCGCTGGCGGGGGTCCGGGGTGCGGTGGGGGTGTGCCCCCAAGTCCCACGGCCAGCGTAGCGGGTGGGGGGCGCCGGGGGGTCCTAGCTACGGGGGGAGTCTGGCGAGTGGTGTGGGTGGGGGGCGAGGAGGCCGCCGAAGCGGCACGCGCTGCACGCCCGCGTTGGCGCACTTCTTGCGGTCAAACATGGGGGGGGGGCACAGGGTCATAATATCAATCAGCGACGATAAGCACGGACATAAACAGCGTGAACTATGAACTCTGCTTGGCGCTCGAACAGCAACCCGATGCAACGTGTCATGTCATATCACAATATGATGCAACACACAGTGATATATCGCGACGTATCGCATGTCTCAACACAACACAATGCAACATGACACGTCATATCACAACCTGACATGACACAAGATGATATATTGCGACATATTGTGACATATCGTGATATATCGCAACATATCGCATCTCAACATAACCCAATGCGATGTATCATATCACAACATGGCAACATATTGCGACATGTCACATGGCTCAAGACGCAACGTCAACGCAGAAAATGTCAGTCTACAATCAAGAATTCATGGCATGGGCGACACATTGGTGACAATATGCGCAACATATCAGGGATGGTCATGACAATAGTCACAAAGAACGTACCAGGCGGCACAGCACATCACAGTCCGTAAGCAAACGAATCATGGATATATCATGAACATATACAACACATCTCGATGTCACAGGCAACATGACATATGACATCACAACACACCATGCCACATCATTTGCTGTGACATATCGTGATATATCGCAACAGCTCACACCACACCATGACCCATCATGACATATCACAATATATCACGACATATCATGACCTATCACGACACGTCACAACACATCTCGACATTAGTGTACGATTCCATAATCGCTAACGATTCACGATCTCATGTATATCACCACATATGCACGAGCATATAACACTACACGCTGAACTGGCAAGATGTACACAAGAAAGAACGACCAAGGACAACCACTGTGGCCACGCATGAGGCGAGGGCCTGGCGTGTTCAACGATATGTTGCGATATGTCACGACATGGCCCGACAGAGCATGGCACGCTGTACGTCGACGACAATCAACCGTCAGCAGAACACACGATGTCGTGACATACAGCAGATTGTCGCAAGGCATAGTGGGCCGCATGTCATGACAAACATGGCCGCCCACGTCGTGACGAGGCGCGCACAGCTCCCTTGTTCGACAAAGCAGTAGAGGGACGCTGCGACGATGAAGGCGGACTGGGGGGACAGGCAGGGTCGGCTTGCCCCCCGCCCATTACAAAGCATCCCCACCAATGGACGCCCCTCACTCCCCTCCATTCTTTCACCGCGCATGACCCCCGCATTACGGCCGCCGCGATGGGAACGCCCGCCCATTTCACGCGCGCCATGACCCCTCACGGCTCGCCATTCCCCGATGACCCCAATGAACACTGCAGGGCCCCTCCATGACTCCAAGACCCCCCGGCAGTTCACCCCATAGGGCCCGGCCCCCAATAGCCCCCCCGCAGCACACTCACCGCCTAACGAGAAACCCTCTACCCCACCCCATACCCCCATCCTCCGCAGGGGCACGGGCCCGCGCCAGCGGCCGCGCTGCCCCACGGCCCTCGGCGCCCCACCCCCACTCCCCCACTGACCACCCCCCCCCCGACCACCCCCACCCCCCCCCTCACCCCCCACACCAAGAGCGCGCGCCCCCGCTCGCCCCCCCCCCCCATCCAACCTGGCAGATGAGAGAAGCATCTTGCGGAGAGAGCCGCACGGGTCTGCAGGCGGGCACGGGTCCCCCCGCCCGCTCGGCTCCGCCAGCAGGACGCGAACGGCAGCTTTCGTCCCCAGCCCAGCAGGGGGATCAGAGTGCTGAAACGTGATTTGGGCCAACCTGGGGGAGGGTATATAGGAGGGGGGAGGCATAAATTGGTCGCGGGGGGTTCGGGGGGGGGGCGGGGGGGGGCGTAGAAGCGGGGATTGGGTGGGGGATGTGGGGAGTGGGCGTGGGACATGCGTCATAAGGGATGGGGACATCATGGGGATGGGGACGTGGGTGGGGACGTGGATGGGGACACAGATGAGGACACTGTAGGGATGGGGACATGGATGGGGACATCATAGGGATTGGGGACATCATAGGGATGGGGACGTGGGTGGGGACGTGGATGGGGATGGGGACACGGATGGGGACACTACAGGGATGGGGACATTGTGGGGATGTGGATGGGAACGGGGACACTACAGGGATGGGAACAGAGATGGGGACATCTTGGGGACATGGATGGGACACGGATGGGGACATTGTGGGGGATGGGGGAGCACAGTATGGGGAACAACTGAGCGCGGGATGAGGACAGGGGATGGGACATTGTAGGGATGGGGACATCATAGGGGAGGGATGGGGGACATTGAAGGGGGGGACGGGGGTGGGGACATGAATGGGGACACTGTAGGGATGGGGACACAGATGGGACATGTAGGGGATGGGGACATGAATGGGGACACGGCGGGGACATGGCAGGGACATGGAGAAGATCTAGAAGGGACATGGAGGGGACACGGAGGGCACATGGAGGGGACGTGGAGGGGGACATGGAGCAGACATGCAGAAGATCGAGGAGGGACACAGAGGGGACATGGGGACACTGTGGGGCATGGGGACATGGGGATGGGGGACATGGGGATGGGGACAAGGCTGGGACATGGGGATGGGGACACAGATGGGGACACTACAGGGATGGGGACACGGGTGGGGACATTGGAGGGATGGGGACATCATAGGGATTGGGGCATCGTAGGGATGGGGACGTGGGTGGGACGTGGGTGGGGACATTGTAGGGATGGAGACATGGATGGTGACATCACTGGGATGGTGACACGGATGGGGACACTGAAGGGATGGGGACAATCATAGGAGGGGAGCGTGGATGGGGGAGACGTTGGAGGGGAAGCGTGCTGTGGGGACATCAGTATGTATGGGCAGCGATGCGTGGGGCATCACTATGGGGACTAAGGAGATGGGATGAAGGACACGGCACAGAACACTCTTGGGGAGCACGGGACACGGGATGGGGAGGCACACCTGTAACACACTAAAAGAAGTCAACGGCCGGATCGGCGACCAGTATTCCCCTGGCCCACGAACTCCCCAACGATTGGCCCTCGTATTTCCGCCCGGAAGACGGCGCACGTCCCCACAGGGCAAGCCCACTGCCTGGGTACAACCACACTCCGCCGGCGCCCGGTGGTTCGGCGCATGGTCAATGTCGCCCATAGGTCCGGCTGGCGACAGCACTATGCCCACCCTTGTCCATGGGCCGCATGAGCGCCATATCCCCACGATCCCAAATCCCGTGCAGCAGGCCCCCCATGTCCCCCGACTGTCCCTATGTCCCTGATAGTCCGATCCCCATCTGTGCTCGCGCGCTACGATCCGGCGGCCATGCGCCCCGCAAGCCAGTCCCGTGTGCCGCATGGCACATTCCGAACGGTCTGGCACATGTCGGGGCCATGTTATGCGCCGCCCCATCAATCACCCGACATCCCGCAGATGGGGAGTCCCGGCCGCCACGGTCCAAAGTGTCTCCATGGGCACAATCCATGGTCCACGCAGCAACTCCGCGCCATTGACGCCCCCCGTGCCCCACAGTGTCCACGGCGGGGCACAGTCTCCACATCAGCCGTCCGCAGCGACCCATTCCTCCACGCACATCCGTGTGCCGCTAGGCACCACAACCCATCTAGCACCCTATTGTCCGCGCATCCGCTGTTAACCAAAACAACCCCAGCACGCCACTCCAGTGTGGCACCAGCCCCTGCCACGTGTCGCCCACACCCCCCCCACACAGGCGCGAGCCGCCCCCCCCCGTGCACCCGCGTCGCGTGTCCCGCAGCGCTGACAGCCTGCAGGTCCCTCGGGCCGATGCCTGTGGGCCCTCACTTTGCCACCAGATGGCGGATCGATGGCGCACAAACAGAACACCAACGAAATTTCGACAACTGCGCGTCACCGGGTTGGGGACAAGCGAGGTCACCCCACGTGTCACCCCCCCCCGCCCCTCCACGTGTCACACACCATGACCCCCAGCCCTTCCCTCCTCCTCCCCCCCCCCTCCCCACCGCGTGTCACCCACCGCCACGGCCATCAGGATGGGGCAACGGATGATCCACCACACCGCCGCCTTCTCGTTCCTCTCCCAACACCTACAAATGGGGACAAGGCTCGGCGGTGTCCCCAATACCGTCGGGGGACAGGGGTGTCCCCAATGTGTGACACAAGGGGGGGGGGAAGGGGACTCACCCCTCGTTCTCGTAGAGGTAACGCACCACCACCCACGGCACCACGAAGAGCACGGGGGCTCCTGTGGGGTCAGGTTGGGGATACGGGGTTGGGGACTTGGGGACACGGGGTTGGGGACGTGGGGATGGGGTTGGGGACATGGGGTTGGGAGCATGGGGATGGGATTGGGGATATGGGGATGGGGTTGGGGACATGGGGACGGTTTGGGGAAATGGGGACATGGGGATGGATGGGGTTGGGGACATGGGGGACAGGGGGGGTTGTGGGGATGGAATTGGGGACATGGGGATGGAATTGGGGACATGGGGACATGGGGATGGTAACACTGGATGGGGACATGGGGTGGGGACATGGGATGTTGGATGGGGACGTGGGGATGAGGTGATGGGGATGGGGACACTGGATGGGGACATTGGAAGGGGGCAATGGATGGGGACATGAGGATGGGGACACGGGACACTGGAGGGGACATGGGGCATTGGATGGGGACACTGGATGGGGACGTGGGGCATTGCTTGGGGACATTGGATGGAATCATGGGGATGGGGACATGGGGATGGGGGACGTTGGAAGGGACCGGGGATGCGGACTGAGGGAAAGGGGAGCTGGGGGGAACAGGGGGGGGGACATGGGATGTTGGATGGGGACATGGGATGGGGACATGGGATGTTGGAAGGGGACATGGGGATGAAGGACATGGGATGGGGACATGGGATGGAGACATGGGAATGGAGCTAGGGATATGGGATTGGGGTTGGGGACATGGGAAGAGGGACATGGGATGGGGACATGGGATGTTGGATGGGGACATGGGATGGGGACATGGGAAGAGGGACATGGGATGTTGGATGGGGACATGGGATGGGGACATGGGAAGAGGGACATGGGATGTTGGATGGGGACATGGGAAGAGGGACATGGGATGTTGGATGGGGAAATGGGATGGGAACATGGGATTTTGGATGGGGACATGGGATTAGGACATAGAATAAGGACATGGGATGTTGGATGGGAACATGGGATGGGAACATGGGATGTTGGATGGGGACATGGGATGGGGACGTGGAATAAGGACATGGGATGTTGGATGGGGACATGGGAAGAGGGACATGGGATGGGGACATGGGATGTTGGATGGGGACATGGGATGGGGACATGGGATGTGGGACATGGAATACTGGGTACAGACATCGGATGGGGACATTGGACATAGGGCTGGGGACATGGGGTCATGGGGATGTGGGGACATGGGGACACGGGGCCACCTCACCCCATCCGAGCAGCAGGAAGGCGGGGAGGCAGCGGTCACCCGAAAAGGTGGCAAGGACCAGCAGCTTGTGCAGGAACAGCCCCTCGGCCAGCAGCCACCCGTAGTTGGCCCCGACGCAGTACTGAGTCAGTGCCTGGGCCAGCCGGCACCCGGCCACCGCCTGCGGGGACAGCGGGGTGGCACTGGGGTGGTGCTGGTGGTGGTGACACCGGTGGTGGTGTGGTGGTGTTGGTGTGAGTGGGATGGTCACGGGGGTGTTGATGGTATTGGGGTGGAAGCAATGTGGCGGAACCAAGATGGTGGCATCAGTGTGGTAGAACCAATGTGGTGGAACCAAGGTGGTGGTGGTGGAACCAACTTGGTGGAACCAATGTGGTGGCATCAGTGTGGTGGAACCACGGTGGTGGAACCAACATGGTGGAACCAATGTGGTGGTGGTGGAACCAACGTGGTGGAACCAACTTGGTGGTGGTGGAACCAACGTGGTGGAACCAATGTGGTGGTGGAACCAACTTGGTGGAACCAATGTGGTGGCATCAGTGTGGTGGAACCAAGGTGGTGGTGGCACCAATGTGGTGGAAACAACATGGTGGAACCAACGTGGTGGCATCTGTGTGGTGGAACCAATGTGGTGGTGGTGGAACCAACGTGGTGGAACCAACGTGGTGGCATCAGTGCGGTGGAACCAAGGTGGTGGTGGTGGAACCAACGTGGTAGAACCAACGTGGTGGAACCAACATGATGGAACCAACATGGTGGTGGAACCAACGTGGTGGCATCAATGTCACGGTGACATCGTCGTAGCAGCACCAACGTGGCGGTGGCATCAATGCAGTGGCACCAACGTGGTGGCCACCAATGCCATGGTGACATCAACGTGGTGGCATCAACATCTTGGTGACGTTGTGGCACAGTGGCACCCATGTGGTGGCATCAATGGCACAGCGACGTCGTCACAGCGGCATCAATATTGTGGCACCATCTTGGGTGACCCCCAACCCTTGGTGACCTCAAATTTTGGGTCACTCCACCCACGGGTGAACCCAAACCTTTGATGACCCCAATCCTTGGGTTCTCCCCCACCCATGGGTAACTCCAACCCTTGGTCACCCCAAATCTTGGATAATCCAATCCTTGGTGACCCCAATCCTTGGTGACCCCAAACCTTGGTGACCCTCATCCATGGGTATCTCACCTTGGTGACCCCAACTTTTGGTTTCCACCACCCATGGATGACCCCAACCCTTGGTGACTTCCAACATTTGGTGACCCCAATCCTTGGGTTCCCCCACTCTTCAGTGCCGCAATACTTGGTGACACCAACCCTTGATGACCCCAAATCTTGGATAACTCAACCCTTGGTGACCCCAATCCTTGGTGACCCCAATCCTTGGTGACCTCATCTATGGGTACATCACTCTTTGTCACCCCAACTTTGGGTTCTACCACCCATGGTAACCCCAACCCTTGGTGACCCCAAACTTTTGGTACCCCAAACCTTGGATAACTCAACTTTTGGTGACCCCAACCCTTGGTGACCCCAAACTTTTGGTAGCCCCAAACCTTGGATAACCCAACCTTTGGTGACCCCAACCCTTGGTGACCCCAAACTTTTGGTCCCCCCTTTAACCCCCTTTTTGCCCCCTTTTTTTCCCCCTTTTTTTCCCCCCCTTTTTTGGGTCCCAATTTTTTGGGACCCCCCTTTCCCCCCTTTTTTTTAAAAAAATTTCTCCCTTTTTTTTTTTTCCCCAAATTTTTGGTGCCCCCTTTTTTTGGGTACCCCCTTTTTTTTTTTCCCCTTTTTTGCCCCCCTTTCCCCCTTTTTTGCCCCCAAACCTTGGTTTTAAAACCCCCTTTTTCCTTCCCTTTTTCCCCCTTTTTCCTCCCCCCTTTTTTCCCAAATTTTTTTGGGTTCTCCCCTCCCCACACCCCAAAATTTTGGGCCCCCACCCCTTTTTGCCCCCCCCCCCCCCCCCCACCCCACCTCCGGTCAGGGACCTGAAGTGGGTCGGTGGTCCCGGGTCGCAGGTGGCGGTGCAGCAGAGCATCCCGCGTCAAAATGGCGCCCGCCCGCAGCACGAAGGAGAGGAACAGGTTGGCGTGGATGTAGTTACGGGTGCACCGCAGGCGCCTGCGGGGATGGAGGGACCCCCGGGCAGCACCCATGGGTGCCCCGACGGTGATTAACCCCACAGCTGCCCCACTGCACCTATAGGTGACCATGAAGTGCCTGATTCCATACCTGAAGAGCAGCGGTAGGAGGAGGGTGAGGGAAGCACCCATGGGTGCCCCATAGCACCTATGGGTGCTCTGAAAGTGCTTAACCCCATAGGTGTTACGGGGGACCCAAACGTGCTCATGTAGAGCTCAGCCCCATAGGCACCCTATAGCACCCACAGGCTCCCCACAGCACCCAGGGTGTCCCAAGGCACCTACTGGTGCTTGGGGTGCTCGCCCCCATAGGCACCCCACAGCACCACCTACGGGTACCCTGCAGCACCCACGGGTGCTCATGTAGTGCTCAGCCCCACAGGTGCCCCAGAGCACCCTCAGATGCCACCTATGGGTGCTCCAACAGTGCTCAGCCCCACAGGCACACCAAAGCACATACAGGCGCCCCACAGCACCCAAGCGTGCCCCATACCACCTATGGGTGCTGCTATAATGCTCAGCCCCACAGGAGCCCCACAGCACCCAAGGGTGCCCCACACCACCTGTGGGTGCTCCTGCAGCGCTCAGCCCCACAAGCACCCCGCAGCACAAACAGGCGCCCCATAGCACCCATGGGTGCCCCCTCGGTGTCCGTACCTGAAGAACGAGAGGAGGGAGGCGGGGGCAGGGGGACCGGGACACCGATAACCCCCGGGTTTGTAAAAACCAGGCGGGAAACTGTCCAGCGCCAGGCCTGCCCTGCAATCGCGGCATTCACAATGTATCCCGAGTTATCGCCGACCTATCCCAAAAATCGGACATGTCCCCGGTTTTGTTTTCACGATGCTCGCCAACATAGTGACAGGCACGACATATCATGATGATGCGCATCATGTTTTTGTATAACGTAATGCTTGCAAATGTATATGAAAGAATCATGGCTTTTGTTTTTTGGGGCATATTGACTGCACTGTAAATTCGCGCCGTATCAGACATTTGTTGTGCCTTGGTCGCCCTTCAATCCATTTTTAATTCATATCGATTTTCATGAA
>JADANK010000564.1:0-32026 GCA_021292215.1 Lophura nycthemera
CAGAGCCTCAAAGAAGTTGCTGGAGGGTTCCTCTTGAACTGCTTTGTGCCTATAAATTACTGGGTGATTTAAAACCATCGAAAGCTGTAGTGAACAAAACAGAATGGGCTCCTTAGGCCTTCCATAACTTGCTCACATTTTTCTGAACAATTTCTTGCTATTTAGTCACTACTTCATTTAAGAAAAAGGAGAAAAGTTCGTATCAATTTCTATTTGAACTGCGGTGAGAGGCCGATTCCACGTAGTAAGAAGCAGCAGAAGCATTTGTGTAGCATGATTCTGTGTCCCCTACTTAATGTTTTTAAAAGCGTCCTTTTTGCAATCCATATGCATTCAAATATAATTAAAAATAAACAAATGAGGCAAGTTATGAGTTGTTTTTTTTTTTTTAATGTACACATAAAATAATTGATCATTTACAGTAATTAGCTCAAGCAAGAAAATAGTTCTTTTTTTAAATTTAATTTTGCCTGGAATAATTGATTAAACAGTAATTGAGCTGACATGAATTTGAAACTTTAAAGTGATACAGTTGTTCTTAGAAGATGGGAGCTGAGTCAAGCTCTTTAGGGAAATTTCATCAGAGTTGGGCAGCAATTTCTGATAAACTGTAAGTACTCATTAAACTTGAACTAAGTGTTATTTACTTAACCGGAGATTGCTTTTGTCAGGAGTGCTGCGTGTCATCCTAGAACGTGGCTGGCTGGAAGAGAGCAGTTCAAGGAATCTGACCTCTGCTGTCCTAAACTACTGATTGTATCTTAGATATTTGCTGCAATATGATACTCACTGCAATGCTGCACCCAGAAAAATTCTGCCGTAATGAAATGAGCAATTATTTTGGTACTGGAAATGATTTGAAAAAGTAATTATGCAAAATATTCTGCTAATGCTTGCTTGCAATACCACAGCAGCCCTTAGATGCTGTGGGTGATATTTTTGATCAAGTATTTTAAATGAGAGGACATGTTGTAAGGCAGTGGTCTTGGAAAAACAGAGCCATGTTAGACTGAGGGGGAAAAAAAGTATAGAGAGAAAGAGAGTGGCTATACTGAGGTTCATTTATTTGTGATAATAAGAAATGTGATTTTTACACGCCAGCCTGCACTTTAGTGGTCAAAAGCCAATTAAAAGTGCTGAACTAATCTGGCCGTTGAGGTAGCTGAGTTGAAGTCAGTAAAGGAGAAAGCAGAGTACTGCTTTGCTTCTTGTTGTGCCAATCGTTTTCCTCAGTGCAATCTGAATGTGACAGGGAAGCTGAAGATTACCTTTACAGGTTTTGTCTATTATACTTCCAGCAAGAGGTGGTTGTAAGGCCACCGTGTTGTTGCTACAGAAATAATGGTGCCAATGACGGGAGGCATAATGTGCTGAATCTTGACCTGCGCCATAGACAAAATGCTGTTCTGATATATGCAGTGCAAACCTGTATACCTGACCTTGTTGTGCTTAAAGCTAGAAATCTATTTTGTAAATTGGCCTGTTTGTTAGGCTTGGAATCTGAGTGCATCTAAGTAATAAACTACCATCACTTCCTCAGTTTGTTTTGGGGCTATATAAAGGGAGAAAGACCTTACTTGTGATATTGTAGCACTTATACACTCACATTTGATACCCTGTCTAATTAAACTGACCCTATAACTGGAATTTAACTAACAGGTCTGCTCATAACAAATAGTTAGGTTAACAACCATTGTAATTTCTCTGTCCTAACTGCTCTGTACGCAAATGAGACCTCTTCTTCAGCTTTTTTCCCCCTTATTCCATCCTTTGTGTCCAAATTCCTTGATTTTTGAATAATACATTTTGTGCTATGAAAACATCAGCCCCTTTTTAATTTCATATTGCCTCTTTGTGTTCTACTTCATTTCTTCTGTGCAAAATGAAATGTTTATCACCTGCACAAGGGAAAATACTTTAATAACTTGCATGGGGTGTGATTTAATTAACAGTAATGCATTCCATAGGTTTTTCAATTAAATCTGTATCACTCTCTCATCTGGGATGGATAATTGTTTCCCAAATTATGCCCTTCTAGTTTTGTCAGTTTCCCTAATCTTAATGACTTGAAGTTTTGTCACTTGCATGACAATGAATGTGTATTCCTTAATCAGCATGCAATATTCTCTATTATCTATAGGTTTTATTGATGTAAAAAATAAGAATGGACTACAGTATACATAACACAGACAAATTATTCCAGAAAAAGTGTCCAAATGATTGATCAAAATGCAGTCAACCAAAATCCAGGGAAAAAAATTCTATTTCCAGTGTGGTGTTAGAAAGTGGCATTCCTTTATTCCTCATGATGCACACTGGGCGACGTGACAGGCAAGCACATCCTCTCAGAGTTCAGGTTCTACATTTAAACAGTTAAGACATACATATGCAGTATATTAACATACATATTCATTCTTTTCATGGTCTCATAGATATGTGCTAATTTCCCTTTGAGCATGCTCAGTAATACCCCAGTGATTGAGTGCCTACCTACTTTTTCCCCCCACCATCAGCTTAATTCACTGAAGCTCATTTCCATCCACTTTTCCCAAGTCTGGAAGATTCCCATTGCTTATTAGGCCATAGTGAGTCACTTCTTTAAAAAACAGTGTATGCAGAACCCAAGGAAAATCTTTTGCATCAAAATGTGCAAGGACAACCATTCTATTGCAACTCCAATACTTCTTGTGAGCCACAATCATTGAAATAGAAGATTAAAGTATTGTTTCCCCTCAATTTTGCACTGGGGACAAGACTAAAGCTCTGAAACTTCCAGTTTTAGCTATCACTTAGATTCCTTTTGCTAACCTAATATTTTGATTCTTAAACTAATGCACTAATCCCTATTGCTATTTTCTTATTGAGGATTACTATCCTAATCCTTACCACTCTTGACCTTTCAAATTTAGATACATCTCCAACATTCAATCGTGCAACAAGCAATGATACACATAGTGATTACACACTATTCCACAGAAAACTTCAACCATTTGAATTTGGGAAGCCAGGAAGTCATTTTGGTTTCAGCTTACATCATCTTGGCTTACTTTATGCATTACTTCAGTTTGGTTTCATACATGCATTTGTTTCTATTCCACCACTCTGATCTACATTAAACACAACCACTAGTACTTGCTATTGTATCAATTCTCCCTTGTGCAGTTAACAACATACCTAAAGCCATTCTATTTTGCATTCCCTTAGCCACTCTGGCTAAGCTTGGGACTTCAAGGGCAATAATAGCATCTAAAGTTTTACTTTCAAGGTGTTTCATATCTGCTGAGGTGTTCACTACAGCCTTTTCCAATTCTACAACTCCTAAACAGGGAATGAGTGAAATCTACCAGGTCTTTCCATTCATGGAATGAGCAATTCCCTCTTGACTTTTGAGGGTACTTGGGCCTGTATTATCCTAGTTAATTTATCTGTTAACCTTTGACATTACTATTCCTAGGGTACGGGTTCTGGTCCACCACAGGAGTGGTATCTTCCAAGCTTGATCTGCACACAGCAAGTGCCATCCTTTCCCTTTGGCTGACACCCAATATTTATCCCTGTTTCCCCCCCTAAAATACTCATTTGTCCTGTCCATTTACAGTGCAGCTATCTTTCTAATGGAGCCTTCCCTAATTGACTAGTCCCTGTATCCAGACAAATGGTATCATTCATAGGCCTGGGTCCCTACAAACTATGTTTGTGATTCTGTATTTGTCTACAAAGTACCCCACAGGTTTGATAACAAATACTGTATCTCAACTCTGTTTCAATAGTGATAATCCCCATCATAGGTATGAACTTGCCACATTTTGACAACTGAGCATATCCAACACCTTTTCCATCAATTTCATGTGCTTATTTTGATCCCACACTATAAATAAGCATAAGTATTACTAAAATGTTATCATTTTAGACAAGCAGAATATATATCCCTTAAATACTGCAGAAGAGGTTTTTTCCAAACATATAAGCAAACAATGCAGTTAACATAAGGCAAACAATCACTATATACTCTAATGGCAACCATACCTCAATAACTTCATTTAATTGCATAACATTTTTCATTTCTTTGTTTACAAGCTACATTCATTTATGTGAAAATTTCAGTTTCAGCAGTGCAGTTGGTTCTACTTGCCACTGTGGGCTGGGTGCTTTTTATTCTTGTGTAATGAATTCAAGAGTCTACTCCTGACACCTTGATAGCAGTTTGTGTTGTCAGTAGTATTTGATACAGTCCTTTCCACTTCTCCTGTAGTGGTTCAGAGCTCTGAGTTCATAGATACATCCACTCATCAGTTTGGACAGATGTACTGTGACTTCCAGAGGTGTTGGTACCACCTGTGCCATGAACCTGTGAGTAGAAGATAGCACTTACCCTAAGGAGATTATATTTTCTTAGTTTTAGTTCACCTAATTGGTTTACATCAATACCACCTGCCAATACCTGAAGTGGTCTTCCACGCACAACTTCATGAGGACTAATTTTCTCTTCAGCATGTGGCTTTACCTAATATATAGTAAGATGCCTCAGGTCATTTCAAGTCTGTTTCTTAACAGATTTTACTACTTTGTTTTGCCAATTCATTTTTTTCCATCTTTCCACTATAGTGTGCTCTATATGGAGTATGTAAATCTTATGCTATTCCAATGATTTTTTTCTAGGTTTTGAACAATTCCTGCTACAGTATGTGAGCCTCTGATGATATCCCTATTCTAATTGCTATTAGAAGCTATTCACCCCTACTCCCCCCCATCTTGTATCTGGTACTTCAGAGGTTCATCAATCAATTCTTCAGATCTTAGGGGTATTAGTTGGAAGAAAACTCCCGTTGCATTTTTTTGCAGCTGTATCTGCACAGTTTTTGTGCAAAATTATATCACTATCATTTGATTGGCAATCTTTGCAGCATATTATAGTTATTTCTTTTGATAATTGCAACTTTTCTAGCAGTTCTACTATTGTTTTACAGGTGCTCTCTGAGAGGTTAATAGTGCTATCTGGAAAGAACAGAGTCTATGCACAACCCCAAACACAAATTTTTAAGTCTGTCCAAGTATTGACACTCTTTGCTAGGACCAGTGCTCTTAACAAGAGTGAGTTCTGTTTTCTCTGCTGAGGTGGTAGTGCTGGAGTCTCAGCTTGTTACTTCATCTCTAGTTGTTACAGCATACCTGGCCTTTTAAGCCATCTCACACCAAACTGCTACCATCCATAAACATTTGCATACCCTCATGTTCCACCACTTGGTACTTCACGATCCTGCTTGGAGATAACCCATAACTTCCATTTCGATTCATTCAGTACTACAGTAACTGTAAAGGATATACAAAGTTACTTTATTTCCCAAAGAAAATTTCAATTTTCTAGCCTCTTGTATAAGCAAGATTGCATTTGCTACAGCTTTCAAACGAGGGCTTTCCAAGGTGACGTCTCTGAAGGACTTCCACATTTTGGAGTCCATATCAGGTTTTCTGTTTCTCCTTTTAAGGCTACATGCTACAGTTCAGCAAACTTAAATTCTCTATCAAAGTCTCTAGTCTCAATAGCTCTGATGACACAGCCCACAGATCCAGCAAGTACACACCACAGAGAGAAAAAGTTAAAAAGCTTGTTGCTGTTACAGTAATACTCCCATACTCATGTTCACGTACAAAAGTCACAACACCAGCAACCATAATGCAACACAATTATCAATAAACCAAGTGCTTCAGTTTCTCTCGGGGATCTTGAATCTCTCAAGCACCCTTTTTAACAGGGGCTCAAACTCTATTTCTCCTGTGGGCTTCTCACAAGCGTCACCTCACCACGCTACTTCCAAGAAACACATAGCCCTCCACACACTTGGGACATATCCCTGCTCGTGTATGAGGTACCTATTTGGGGATCCCCTTAGCCTTGGCTCTCCATACATACTACAGATTTGTCACACTTCACCAGAGGCAATGAGAAGAAATGCCTTACCATACTCCAAGGAAGTTGTGGCTGGTCCCAATGGAGCCAGGGTAAGGAGGAACTCCTTGAGAATCACTTGCTGCGTGCATTGAACAGAGGTCTCCTCTGGTCCTTCATGCAAGAAGATTTCAGTCACAGAGGCTCATGTGGGCCTTTGATCCACTTCCACCCACTTTTCCCCAGTCAGGAAGATTTCCATTGCTTTTTAGGCCATAGTGAGCCACTCCTTAAGAACAAGGCATATGGAACCTGAGAAAAAGGTCCTTGCACATTTAGAGGCAAAAGATAAAAGTATTCTATTGTGACTGCAATGTTTCCTGTGAAGCAAAATCACTGAGGTAGAAAAGTATTCTATTACGTCCCCTGTGCAAAATTATTGAGGAAAAACAAGACTGTTAAGCCACTAAAGCTGAAATGGGAAGTTTGAGCTATCAATTATGGATTTGTTTTGATAAACCAATATATTGGTTCTTAAGCTAATGTACTGATCCCTACTGTTAAACAAATCAACCAACACAGATGTTATTTCCCATTGCATTTTAAAGTTGAAATAGCCATTAAAAATATATGTATCCTTGGTCTAGTTCATTCAGAATTTCAAGGTAGATGTCAAAGGTTTATGGGCCAGTCCAGCCCAGTTCTGTGACTAGTGGAGCATAGGGACCAACAGACCCACACCCTGGGAGAGGGGGAAGTGGGAAAAAAAGGGAAAGGGTGGGAAGATGAGCCTAACAACAAAACAGCAGCAATAATCTGAGGAGAGAAACTAATTTACTAAGTATCTTGCACTCTGATATTATAACACCATATAATATAATAGGAATTGAATCTAATAAATCAAAACAAGAGTGTGGCCAAAACCAAAGGTCTTACTCAAATGCTGAAGGTGAGATGGCTGGAGAGCATGCAGAGACAAGGAGTAAAAGGGGACATCTTGCAACTTGTGAGCAGTTTCATCTTTCCCTCTAAATAGAAAACAGAAATGGAGAGATGTAGTTGTTCTTTTCTCAGAACCAGGTACCCAAAAAAATATTAAGTCTATGAAACTGGACTTAAGCTGAACTGAACATAGAGCTCCCAGTGCACTACATGTTATGACATGGAGTACTGATAATGAAAAGAAAATCATGACAGTAGATTAAAATCAATGCATAGAGGTTCACTAGAAGTCCAGGAATAAGCCTTATAACCCAATTAATTCGGTCTTTGAGGTCAAATGAATGCTTTTCTTTGAGTTCAGCACAAATAAGAGCAGTTACCTCACTCTAAGGAGTTCCTGAGTGAAACAAACACTTTAAAACTTCAGTGTGGCTAGTTTGAATGATGACACAGTACTAGCAAAAGCCTCTGCTCAGTAATTTATACTCCATTGCGAAGGAGAGCAATTCAGATGGTTTAGTAAGGTATTTTTAGTGCAAGAGTCTAGTAGCATACAAAGAAATTAAATCAATGCCTCTTTATCATGGTTTTTGGTTGGAAGGCTGCTGTCAGCTCTAATTTTGGCTGTTCAAAAGGTTTTGTCACTTGTAAGATCTCAGAGGTACTGAGCATTGCAGTAAGCTTCTAAGCAACTTTTCGGCTGTGCCTTTAATTATTGTAGTATTTCCCTTAAGGGAAAATTAGCTAAAACATCAATGAGTGCAATTCCTATCTGAACCAACCTTAGCATCTTATAGCCAATTAATGACAAATTTTTGATTCAGCCCACAGACTACTTCTAACATGAGTTCTATTCTTGCTTTATTTTTCTGTGTGTGCTGAAAAACTAACTAGCTCTCAAGTTGCTATTAGACTGTAAACTTAAATGTTACTGAGCTTACTCACGGATGCTTGAGAACTAACTCCCTTTCTACAGTTTTAATTCAGTTCTGGCATCTTATTTCACATGTATTTTCATGAAAATACCAACTTAGATCTTGAATTACACAGAAAGATGCGATTAGTTGACTTTTCTTAAGTCCTCATTATTGTATTCTGTATTATCTTCCTTAGTTTGATCCTTAGTGCTGCTTGGATTATCCAATCCTTTCTGGAAACCATACTATGAAAACTGAACCGTAATTATTTGAATAAAGTTATTCTCATCATCAGTAATTGTCTAAAAGTAATCTATCTTCACGCTGCCTTCTCAGAAGCAAGCATTTAGTTGCATAGATAGAAAGCATAACAAGATAGCAGAGCAGCAAGCTACTAAGCAACAGCACATAAGAATCTACTCAGATACAACAGCAGTATATAGAAAAATAATATAAAGAAACTGCTCACCTTCAGAATGCCCATGAAGTCCTCAAGCTACACAGAGATCCCCCAAAGAAGATGCTCTCAACTCCACTACCAACCCTTAAATGAGGTCTGAGAAGGGGTGGATCCTGGCTCAACCACTACCAGTCACTCAGGTGTATTGCTTGCACCTGAGCTTCCCTGGTTGTCCCTGCCTTCCTACCAGGTGCTCAATCATTGGTTCAAGCTGTGACTTAGCATTTCCACTACTCATCTCACTGTAGATATTTGCACGTATTTAATTCTTCAGATAAGTTAAATGCTAAGAATAAAATACATCTGCATAACAGTTAGCATTGCAGACTGAAGAAACAGAAAGGAGTGGTAAACATAGTCTGGGCTATTGAATAAAGTCTTGTGCTATGACAAGCGACAATATGTAATTGCTTATGAGCACTGATCAGGCTTCAGACTGTGTTTTCAGTTTTGTACAGAGGTATCAGGGCCTGCCTTATTAATAATCTGTACTGTATAGTCCAGTAATTATGTCTGCTTTTTGGCTGCATCCTTAATCTTATTCTTCTGAAGAAAATAAGAAAAAGATAGCTGTGAGGTTCCAAATAGCTGGCACAGATGACAATAAATGACAGGTGTTAGATTTACAAGCTTTCCTGTCATTTTATGTCCCAAGTTTCTTCAGATAATGTATGTAAGCAGATTTGTCATGGCAGTTCATCATTTATAATTACTACTATCCAAGATATCAAAGTCAGTTTGTTCTATCAGTTGTTATCAAATCCAATCTAGAATGCAGCTTTTAGAAAGGTCAGTAAAACTTAAAGCCTACTATAGGCAACCAAGTGGATGATCCTTGAGTGAATACGAACTGGCAGTTGTGCTGCAGATGATGGTTCTTCTACCTCAGCCATTTTACTATTCTGATCCTGAAAAATGTTCTTACTACTCCAAAGGCAAAACCACATCTAAAACTGAGTGAAGGTGACAAGATCCTGAACAATATGTGGGTGTGTTTCTATCATTGCTCCTCTTGTGTGCTCTTTCGCATTAATCCCTTGTCATGGTTTTGTGATTTTTCGTTATCACTATTTCACATAATAACATAAATTAGTGAACCGGGAGTTAAAGAAATAACACTGTCCCAGGACAAAAGCTCAGACACTCGTGCTATGCACCATCTGCAGCACAGCTGGTTCCCTCAGGTCCTGGGTGCCTTTCTCTGTGCCTGTGTTTGCCTGTGTTGCCAACCAGGCAGGAAATTCTCTAAAGGGAAAACTTTTCCTCACAGTTGCCAAAAGTCATCTCTGCTACTGATACATCTTACTTTGGAATCACTCATTGGCCGGAGCAGCCTATGATATGGATACATCATTTTGTATCCTTCTTAGCCCTGTTTCATGCCACTGTTACAATGAGAAAGAATATAGCCAAGGGCAGAAAGAAATGAGTTCAGCAAACATTCACTGCAGTGCAGACCACCGAGGTGAGCATTTCCAACCATTGTGAGTAAATAAATGGTAGAATACAAACAACTCCATAACTCAGGAACACCTTGAGATTACAAATAAATTGTGTCCTTCACACAACAAGCATCAGTTTCTATCACTCTTTTCTCTGTGTAACGATATGTCTGAGCTCAGAAGGGATTTTGGCTGTAGGGGCAGAGATGTGAGGCGTCAGTGGCAGAATTCAATTAAACAAAAAAAAAATATATATATATATAATTGCGTTTGCGGACATCTACTGCTCTGGAAGGAACACCTAATGTTTGTGAGAACGTAAAAAGAAACACTGAAACAGAAGAAATGAATTCCCCATCCCGAGCTCAGCCAAGGTGTGGTTGGTGAGGTGACACCACCTGTGGGGCGGCTCAGCCCTGAGGGGAAGGGCAGCAACGCCTGCGAGGGGTGGTGACCTTCAGGTGACCCCGGCCGTGAACTTCAGGTGACCCCGGCCCAGGCACCTGCGGCTGGAAAGAGCGGGAAGGCAGAGGTGAGAAAAAAAAGGGCGGGAAGAGAAAACGGCGGGAAAAAAAAGCGGCGTTCTGAGCTCCTATTGGCTGACGGGGGGGCAAGGAAACCTATATAAGGAGTTTGCCTCACAGCATGAGAAGAAACTGGGAGCTCTGAGGGAAAGACAGCAGAAGGATGGACAACAAGCAGCCTACGGGAACAAGGTATGGCTGGAGCGGGGCTGAAGAGCGCGATGGGATGGGTACAAGGGATGTGTGGAAAGTAAGGGCCCCGACGGCCGGCGGGGGGGGGGCCGGCCGGGCGCGGCCCCGACGGCGGCGGGGGGGGGGCCGGCCGGGCGCGGGCCCCGACGGCGGCGGGGGGGGGGCCGGCCGGAGCGCGGGCCCCGACGGCGGCGGGGGGGGGCCGGCCGGAGCGCGGGCCCCGACGGCGGCGGGGGGGGGCCGGCCGGAGCGCGGGCCCGACCGGCGGCGGGGGGGGGCCGGCCGGAGCGCGGGCCCCGACGGCGGGGCGGGGGGGGGCCGGCCGGAGCGCGGGCCCCGACGGCGGCGGGGGGGGGCCGGCCGGAGCGGCGGGCCCCGACGGCGGCGGGGGGGGGGCCGGCCGGAGCGCGGGCCCCGACGGCGGCGGGGGGGGCCGGCCGGAGCGGGGCCCCGACGGCGGCGGGGGGGGGGGCGGCCGGAGCGCGGGCCCCGACGGCGGCTGGGGGGGGGCCGGCCGGAGCGCGGGGCCCCGCCCGGGGAGCGTGCGGCGGGGGGGCCGGCCGGAGACGCGGGCCCCGACGGGGCGGGGGGGGGGGCGGGCCGGCGCGCGGGGCCCCGACGGCGGCGGGGGGGGGGCCGGCCGGGGCGGGCCCGACGGCGGGCGGGGGGGGGCGGCCGGAGCGCGGGCCCCGACGCGGCGGGGGGGGGCCGGCCGGAGCGCGGGCCCCGACGGCGGCGGGGGGGGGCCGGCCGGGCGCGGGCCCCGACGGCGGCGGGGGGGGGGCCGGCCGGAGCGCGGGCCCCGACGGCGGCGGGGGGGGGCCGGCCGGGCGCGGGCCCCGACGGCGGCGGGGGGGGGCCGGCCGGAGCGCGGGCCCCGACGGCGGCGGGGGGGGGCCGGCCGGCGCGCGGGCCCCGACGGCGCGGGGGGGGGGCCGGCCGGAGCGCGGGGCCCGGACGGCGGCGGGGGGGGGCCGGCCGGAGGCGCGGGCCCCGACGGCGGCGGGGGGGGGCCGGCCGGAGCGGCGGGCCCCGACGGCGGCGGGGGGGGGGCCGGCCGGAGCGCGGGCCCCGACGGCGGCGGGGGGGGGGGCCGGCCGGAGCGCGGGCCCCGACGGCGGCGGGGGGGGGCCGGCCGAGCGCGGGCCCCGACGGCGGCGGGGGGGGGGCCGGCCGGAGCGCGGGGCCCCGACGGCGGCGGGGGGGGCCGGCCGGAGCGGGGCCCGCAGCGGCGGGCGGGGGGGGGCCGGCCGGAGCGCGGGCCCCGACGGCGGCGGGGGGGGCCGGCCGGAGCGCGGGCCCGACGCGGCGGGGGGGGCCGGCCGCCGGGCCGGGCCCCGACGGCGGGGGGGGGGGCCGGCCGGAGGCGGGGCCCGACGGCGGCGGTGGGGGGGCCGCCGGAGCGCGGGCCCCGACGGCGGCGGGGGGGGGCCGGCCGGAGCGCGGGCCCCGACGGCGGCGGGGGGGGGCCGGCCGGGAGCGCGGGCCCCGACGGCGGCGGGGGGGGGGCCGGCCGGAGCGCGGGCCCCGACGGCGGGCGGGGGGGGGCCGGCCGGCGCGGGCCCCGACGGCGGCGGGGGGGGGGGCGGCCGGAGCGCGGGCCCCGACGGCGGCCGGGGGGGGGGCCGGCCGGAGCGCGGGCCCCCGACGGCGGGGGGGGGGGGCCGCCGGAGCGGCGGCCCCGACGCGGCGGGGGGGGGCCGGCCGGAGGCGGGCCCCGACGCGGCGGGGGGGGGCCGGCCGGGCCGGCGGGCCCCGGACGGCGGCGGGGGGGGGCCGGCCGGAGCGCGGGCCCCGACGGCGCTTCGCCCTTTAAGTTGCCGAGCCAACATCAAGCAGCAATAATAAAGCAATTTTCTTTGTGACTGGTCTGATGTCCTTTAGGGGTTTTATTCCTATTCATCACGAGGTAATGGGGGGGTCTCATGGAGTCAACATGACAGGTACTGAGGATGTAAAGGAAACAGCACTGGAACAGTGTTCTAGTGTTGAAGATGAGGAGTGTGATGGATCTGCTTTGTCAGGATGAAAAGGTAGGATGACTTGTGTAATTTGTGGATTTGAGTGTGTAATCCTGTTAACTATCTTGAGGCAACATACAGCCTCCAACGCCTCGGTAGTATATCAACATATCGCTACTACATTTACTAATTGTGCCTCTGCCTAGTTTTGCGTGGCCTTCAGAAGGTGTGCATGATAGGGGGGGGAGCCTCGTGAGCTTCCATAGTAATCTGCAGGGAATAGAAAGAATAGGCGCGAAGGAGGATTGCCGGGTTGAAAGATGTTGTGCCTCATATTACAGGATTCTGCTGCCGAAGAAAGGAGAAGCGGCGTGGGCAACTTGGAAGGCAGAGCGAGGAAGAAGAGGAAGCGAAGCAAGCAGATGCGGGGGGAAAGAGAAGAGGCCTCGGGGGCAAAGCACCTCCCCTGTGAGAGCAGGGAGACATCCATTTGAGTTGAGGCGTTGCCGGCGCCTTGGGAGACCAGGGAGCGGATCTGTGCGGGGGCGACCATCCCGGTTAAGACAGGGCCCCGTTGTTTTTTTTTGGGTTCGGGGTCGTTGCTGTAGTTGGCGCTTTTGCCTTGTTGGCTCCTTTGGCTGCCTGGAGGCGGGGCACACTGTACGGAAGGGCGAGAGCCACCTCTCCGCACCTGGAGGGGAGACGAGCTCGCCGGACCCCCAAGGCCACCCCGTAGCAGGTGTGCCTTTTTCCCTGCCCACCCCCCCCCCCTCCTCCGGCCCCTCGGCGGCTGTTGCCTGCGGGGGGCCTCAGTGCGCCGCCCCATACTCGGTGTGGCCCCGCGGCCTGTGGCCTCTTGTCCTTACTTGAGAAGCCCCTTGGCGCGTTGAGGAAATGTGGCCGTCCGCGCATCCCCGGACAGGGCACAGTCTCTTGTGTGTGTTCCTTGCGGGTGTCGGGTTTTATTCCCAGGGCGTTGGCTGTGGTCGCTGCGTTTGGTCCCTTCCCATCGCTGGAAGTTGATCCGGTGGGTGGTTCCCCCTTCCTTCACTTGTTTTGTGTTTGTGCACGAGTGATAGCAAGTGTAGCTTTCCTTTGGCCTCACAAAGAGGGCTGGCAGCTTAGCTTTGACTTCCTAGGGGGGAAGGGAGTACGTGTTGGGGGTGGCATCGCCGCAAAGGGGTGTTCCCCCTCAGGCGTGTCCCCCCTGGGCGCTGGGCAAAGTGTCCTGTCTGCCTGTCTTCCTTTTTTTCTATAGAGATGCCAGCCACGTGTAGCTCTGTGGCCGAGCCCCGCGCCTGTAAGCCAGGGCTTGGGCCTGTCCACCTTGGGCGTGGCCGCCAGTTCTGCGGGGGCGTGACAGCCGTACTATCGGGGTGCCGTGTAACAAGCTGTGACCCTCTGGTCCCCAGCAGCCTGACCCCCTGTAAATCAGGGCTGGGGAGGCAGCAGCTTTCAGCCGGCTGCTCTAGTTATCCGGCTGGTGGAATCACCCCGTCCCCTGTCCCAGCAGAAGGGCAGGTTGAGTGATGCTTTTGTGTGGGCGACCTCCCCGCATCGGGGTGGAGTCAGAGGGTGGTTCCCAGGCCTGGCCGAAGACGTTGGTGATGTTTTCTGTTTGCTGCCGGGCGGGGCCCGCCTGTAGCTCAGGCTTTGGCGAGCTACGTGCTCCGTGGGGCTTCTTGAATGATGGGCGAGGTGTGGGTAACCGTCCTTTAGCGGGCTGGTGCGTGCCCCCTGTGCTTGGTGACTGTGTTTGGAGAGCCACCCTGTACTCAGGCGGGAAGTGTGGCCCCGGCCTTCCATAGGCCACGGGGCCGCGGGTTGGTGGGGTTGGGCTGGCGCCCTCCCTGGAATCGGGCTAGGAGTTCCCAACCAGCCGGCCTTTGGCAGGTGTCGCCCGCTGCCTGGCGGCTGAAGTCGTTCCTGCGCTTGGGGGGGAAACCGAGCCTCTGTGGCTCCAAGGGGGTGTTTTTGGCCCGCCTGTAATCAGGTTGGCACGGAGCCTTTTGCTCTGCTGGGCAGCCCTTGCGCGGGGTGACCGAAGCCCGCTAGCGGGGTGCGTGTCAAGGTTGCCCGGACCCGGAGTGGGAGAGAGGAGCCTCTCTCGGCTGTAGGAGGGGGGGCTGCCCCGGTAAGTCAGGAGCGGCTGGTGCCCCCCGCGTCCCGGGCCGCTTTGCAATGGAGGCATGGCGGGGGGTCCCTGTAAGCAGGGAAGCAGACTCCTTTGGCCGCTGCTTTTTGTGTGCCCAGCTCCCCATTTGCCCAGTCTGTGCCCCGCCTCCGCAATCTGCCCGCCCTCCGTGATCCCTGCAGCAGCGCCGGCTGGAGCATCCGCAGCTGTGACAGTGAGGTGAGAAAAGGCTGCTCAAGTAGTTTTTTTGGCTGGAGCGGGACTGGGAAGGGGGAGGGGGGCTACAAGGTCTTCCCCCTTGGCTGGGTGGTCGCTTGCCAGAGTTTATGCTTTCTTCGGATGTTTGGGGTTCGCGCTTTCCTTCAGTTGGATGGTTTCTGCTGCTCAGGGCTAATGGTGTCGTACCCCATATTTTTTCAAGGAGTCCCTGCTGCCGAAGAAAAGGAGACGCGGGTGGGCAACTTGGAAGGCAGGAGGCGAGGAAAGAAATAGAAGAGGAAGCCAAAAAGCAATGAGGGGGGGAAAGAGAGAGGCCTCTGGGCAAAAGCACCTCCCTGTTAGCAGATACAGTCCACATTGAGTTGAGGCGTTGCCGGCCTTGGGAGAGCAGGAACGGCTTTGTGCTGGGCGACCTCCCTGTAACCAGGGCTCGGTCTATTGCTTCTGCAGTTGTTGGCCTTTTGCCGTCTTGCTCCTTTGGCTGCCTGGAGAGAGTGGCAACCCTGTAAGGAGGGCAAGGGCCACTGTCTCCGCACCTAGTGGGAACCGGAGCTCGCCGGACCGCCAAGGCCCCCTGTAAAGCAGGGTAGTCCTTTTTTCCCTGCCCCCCCCTCCTGCCCGCTGGCCGCGTCGGCACTGGTTGCCTGGCTGGTGGCCTGTCAGTAGCCGCCCCGTAGTTCGGGGGTGCTGTTTTTCAGCAAGCGGTGGGACCGACTCTGGCCCCCGACAGCCATGAACCGCCCCCTAATCAGGGCTGGGGGGCCGCAGCGTTGGCACCGCTGCTCTAGTTATCCGGTTGGTGGGAACGACCCCCTCCCGGCCCATCAGCGGTGCAGGTTGAGTGATGACTTTGGTGTGGCTGACCTCGCCCGCTCGTGGGTCGAGTGGGTTGCCCAGGGCTTTGCCAGAAGGACGGGTGATGTTCGCGTGCCGGCGGGCCCAGACTGTAGCTCAGGGCGGTGGCGGGAGTCGGTGCTCCGTGGGGCTTCTTATGATGGCGAGTGTGGGGTAACCCGTCCTGTGGCGGGCGGTGCGGGCCCCCTGTGCTTGGTGAGCTGTGTTGAGAGACACCCTGTATCAGGCGGGAGTGTGGCCCCCGGCCTTCCAGAGGCACGGGGCCGCGAGGTGTGGGGGTGTGGGCTTAGCGCCCTCCCTGGAATCCGGGGCTAGGATCGCCAACCGCGGCCTTTGGCTGTGTCGCCCTGCTGCCTGGCGGCTGAGAGTCGTGCTCCTGCTGCTGGGGGGGAAAAACCGAGCTCTGTGGGTCCAGTGGTGTTTGTTGGCCCGCCTGTGAAAATCAGGGTCTGGGTCTGGGAGCCTTTGTGCTCCACTGGCAGCCTGTGTGGGGTGACCGCCCCGTTAGCGGGTGGGTCAGGGTGTCCCTGAATTGGAGAGAAGGAGCCTCGGAGGGCCTGTGGGACCAGGGCTGCCCTGTAAGTCAGGGAGCGGCCTGTTGCCCCCCCCCCCCCGCGTCCCCGGCCTTTGCAATGGTTCATTTGGGCGGGGGGTCCCCTGGTAAAGGCAGGGAAGCGACCCTTTGGCCTCTGCTTTTTGTGTGCCCCACTCCATTTGCCCAGTCCGTGTGCCCGCCGTCCGTGTCCCCTGCATCGCCGGGCTGGAGGCCTCCGCAGCGTGAACAGTGAGTGAGAAAAGCTTGCTACTAAGTAGGTTTGGCTGAGCGGACTTGGGAAGGGGGGAGGGGCTACAAGGTCTTCCCCCTTGGCTGGGGGCTGTCCTGTGCCGCGTTTCTCTTTCTTCGGGAATGTTTGGGTTGTCCCTTTCCGCGCTGTCCTTCAGGTGGAGGGTTTGCTGCTGCTCAGCAGACAATGGTGTCGTAACCGCAATATTTCAGGATTCTGCTGCCGGAAGAAAGGAAGCGGCGTGGGCAACTTGGAAGGCAGGAGCGAGGAGAAGAAGGAAGCGGAAGTCCAGCAGAAGGAATGCGGGGGGGAAAGAGAGAGCACTCTGGGCAAAGCACCTCCCTGTTAGCAGGGATACAGTCATCACTTGAGTTGAAGCGTTGCCCCGGCGCCGTGGGAGACAGGACGGCTTTGTGCTGGGCGACCTCCCTGTAACCAGGGCTCGGTCTATTGCTTCTGCAGTTGTTGGCCTTTTGCCGTCTTGCTCCTTTGGCTGCCTGGAGAGAGTGGCAACCCTGTAAGGAGGGCAAGGGCCACTGTCTCCGCACCCGAGGGGGAAATGGAGCTCGCCGGACCCCAATGCCACCCGTAAGCAGGGTAGTGCCTTTTTCCCTGGCCCCCCCCCTCCTCCGGCCCCGCGGCCTTGTGTTCCCTGCTGGGTGGCCTGTCGTGCGCCGGCCACGTACTCGGGGTGCGTTGCCACGGCCTTTGAGCCTCTTGGCCGACTGAGAAGCCCTTGGCGCGTTGAGGACTGTGGGGCCGTCCGCCAGCGCCAGGGACAGGTCACAGGCTCTTGTGTGTTGCTTGCGGGTGCGGGTTTATTCCCAGGCGTTGGCTGCGCTGCGTTGTCCTTCCCTCCTGGAAAGTTGGATCCGTGTGCGTGTTCCCCTTCCTTCCCTTGTTTGTGTTTGCGGAGTGACTGAGCAAGTGTGCTTTTCCTTTAGGCCTCCACAAAGATGGCTGCAGCTTAGCTTTGACTTCCTAGGGGGGAATGGAGGACTTTGGTGCATGCCGCAAGGGGGGTGTTCCCCCTCATCTTAGTCCCGTGGGCGCTGCAAGTGTCCTGTCTGCCTGTCTCCTTTTTTCTTAGTAGAGATCTGAGCCACGTGGTAGCTCTGTGGCCGAGGCCGCCCTGTAGCCAGGGCTTGGGCCTGTCCTTCCTTGCGTGGCCGCCAGTTCTGCTGGTGGCGTGACAGCCCCGTACTCGGGGTGCGTGTCACAAGCTGTGGACCCTCTGTCCCCGAGCGAGGCCTGACCCCCTGTAATCAGGGCGTGGGGAGGCCGCAGCCGTTGCAAAGCAGCCGGCTGCTTCTAGTTTAGACGGCTGGTGGGAACGACCCTCCCTGTCCTATCAAGGGTGCAGGTTGAGGTGATGCTTTTGTGTGGGCTGACCTCCCCGCTCGGTGGGTCGAGGTGGTTTTCCCAGGGCTGCCGAAGACGTGGTGGATGTTTCTGCTCCGGGCGGCCCGCCTGTAGCTCAGGCGTGGCGGGAGCTGGCGGGCTCCGTGGGGCTTCTTGATGAATTGGCGAGGTGTGGGGACCGTCCTGTAGGCAGGGCTGGTGCGTGCCCCCTGTGCTTGGTGACTGTGGTTTGGAGGAGACCCCCTGATAATGCAGACGGGAGTGTGGCCCCGGCCTTCCAGAAGGCACGGTGCCAGCGAGGTGTGGGGTGTTGGGCCTTGCGCCCTCCCTGGATCGGGGCTAGAGCCCACCGCGGCCTTTGGCTGTGTCGCCCTGCTGCCGCCTGGCGCTGAGAGGCGTTCCTGCTGCGTGGGGGGGAAACCGAGCGCTGTGGCTCCAGGGGTGGTTGTTGGCCAGCCTGTAAGCAGGGTCTGGGCACGTGAGCCTTTAGCTCTGGCTGGAGCCTTCGCGGGGTGACCGCCGCCGCTAGCGGGGTGCGTGTCAGGTGCCCCGGAGTGGAGAGAGGAGCCTCTCTCGGCTGATATTGAGGGGGGCTGCCCTGTAATCAGGGAGCGGCTGTGCCCCCCGCGTCCCCGGCCCTTGCAATGGAGGCAATTGCGGGGGGGTCCCCTGTAAGCAGGGAAGCAGACTCCTTTTGGCCCTTCTTTGTGTGCCCACTCCATGTTGCCCATCCTGCTGTGCCCGCCTCCTTATCCCCTCAGCGCCGGCTGGAGGCCTCCGCAGCGTGACAGTGAGGGTGAGAAAAGCCTGCTCTAAGTGAGTTTTGGCTGGAGAGACTGGGAAGGGGGAGGGGGCTACAAGGTCTTCCCCTTGGCTGCTGGGCGGTCCTGTGCGCGTTTCTCTTTTCGGGATGGTTGGGTTTCCCGACTTCCTTCGGTGGAGGGTTTGCTGCTGCTCAGGGCTAATGGTGTCGGACTCATATTTCATTCAGGATTCTTGCTGCCGAAGAAAGGAGAAGCGGCGTGGGCAAACTTGGAAGGCAGGAGCGAGGAAGAAGAGGAGCGAACCATGCAGATCGGGGGGAAAGAGAGAGCACTCTGGGGCAAAGCACCTCCCTGTGTAGCAGGATACAGTCACATTTGAGTTGAGGCGTTGCCAGGCGCCTTGGGAGACCAGGGACGGCTTCTGTGCTGGGCGACCAGCCTCCCTGTAAGCAGGGCTCGGGTCTTTGCTGTTAGTTGGCCTTTTGCCTTGTTGCTCTTTGGCTGCCTGGGGAAGCGTGGCCCCCCTGTACGGAGGCGAGAGCACACCCTCTCCGCACCTGAGGGGGGAACGGAGCTCGCGACCCCAAAGGCCACCCGGTAAGCAGGGTAGTGCCCTTTCCCTGCCCCCCCCTCCTCCTCTGGCCCCCGCGGCACTGTTTGCCTGCTGGGTGCCTGTCAGTGCGCCGGCCCAGTACTCGGGTGCGTGTCACACTGTGACCCTCTGTCCCCACGAGAAGCCTGACCCCCCTGTAATCAGTCTGGGGAGGCCGAAGCGGGGGTTTGCAGCCGGCTGCTCTAGTTGTAATCGGGTTGGTTGGGAACGACCCCCTCCCTGTCCCATCAGAGGTGCAGGTAAGGTGATGCTTTTGGGTGGGCTGACCCTCCGCCGCTCGGTGGTCGAGGTGGGTTCCAGGGCTTGCCGAAGACGGTGAATGTTCTGCTGGCTCCGGGCGGGCCCCGCCTGTAGCTCAGGCGTTGGCGGGAGCCTGCGTGCTTCCGTGGGGCTTCTTGATGATGGCGAGGTTGTGGGGTACCGTCCTGTAGGCAGGGCTTGTTGGCGGGCCCTCCTGGTGGCTTGTGACTGGTGTTTTGGATGAGAACCCCCCTGTACTGCAGGCAGGAGTGTGGCCCCGGCCTGCCAGAGCACGGGGCCGCGAGGTTGTGGGTTGGGCTGGTGCGGCCCGTTCCCTGGAAATCGGGGCTAGGACCAACCGGAGGCCTTTGGCTGGTGTGCCCTGCTGCCTGGGCGGGCTGAGAGAGCGTGCCTGCTGCTGGGGGGAAACCGAGCTCTGGGGCTCCAGGGTGTTGTTGGCCCGACTGAATCAGGTCTGGGCCACGTGACCTTATGCGTCTGTGCTGGCAGCCTGCGCGGGGTGACCGCCCCGCTTTAAGCGGGGGCGTGTCAAGGTGACCCCGAGTGGGGGAGAGAAGGAGCCTCTCTCGGCTGTAGGGAGGGGGGCTGCCCTGTAAAGTCAGGGAGCGGAGCTTGCACCGCGTCCCCCGGCCTTTGCAATGGAGGCATGTTGGGCGGGGGGTCCCCGGTAAGCAGGGAAGCAGACTCCCTTTGCATCCTGCTTTTTTGTGTGCCCGAGCTCCATTTGCCGCAGTCACCTGCCCGCATCCGTGATCCTGCAGCGCCGGTGGAGCCCTTCCGCAGCGTGACAGTGAGGTTAGAAAGCGCTCTAAGTAAGGTTTGGCTGGAGCGGACTGGGAAGGGGAGGGGCTACAAGGTCGTCCCCCTTGGCTGGGCGTCCTTGCCCAGCGTTTCTTCGGGATGTTGGGTTCCCGATTCCTTCAAGGTTGGAGGGTTGTTGCTGCTGCTCAGGCTAATGGTGTCGTACCTCATATTTCAGATTCTGCTGCAGAAGAAAGGAGAGCGGCGTGGGCGAACTTGAAGGGGGGCAGGACGAGGAATAAGAGAATGCGGGAGGCCGCAGATGCGGGGGGGAAAGAGAGATGCACTCTGGGCAAAAAGAACCTCCCGGTTAGCAGTGGATACAGTCAATTTGAGTTGAGGAGTTGCCGCGCCTGGGAACAGGACGGCTCTTGCGGGGCGACATCGCCTGTAAGCAGGGCGTCGGGTCTTTGCTGTAGTTGGCCTTTTGCCTTGTTGCTTCCGTTGGCTTGACTGGGAGAGTGGGCCCCCTGGTACGAGGCGAGAGCCACCTCTCCGCACCTGAGTGGGAAACGGAGCTCGCCGGACCCCAAGGCCACCCTGTAAGCAGGGTAGTGCCTTTTCCCTGCCCCCCCTCCTCCTCCGGCCCCTCGGCGCTGTTGCCCGCTGGTGGCCTGTCAGTGCGCCGGCCCCGTACTCGGGGTGCGTGCCGCGGCCTTTGGCCTCTTGTCCTTACTTGAGAAGCCCCTTGGCGCGTTGAGGTCTGTGGCCTCCGCGCAGCCCCGGGACAGGTCACAGGCTCTTGTGTGTTGCTTGCGGGTGCGGGTTTATTCCCAGGCGTTGGCTGCGCTGCGTTGTCCTTCCCTCCTGGAAAGTTGGATCCGTGTGCGTGTTCCCCTTCCTTCCCTTGTTTGTGCTTGCGGAGTGACTGAGCAAGTGTGCTTTTCCTTTAGGCCTCCACAAAGATGGCTGCAGCTTAGCTTTGACTTCCTAGGGGGGAATGGAGGACTTTGGTGCATGCCGCAAGGGGGGTGTTCCCCCTCATCTTAGTCCCGTGGGCGCTGCAAGTGTCCTGTCTGCCTGTCTCCTTTTTTCTTAGTAGAGATCTGAGCCACGTGGTAGCTCTGTGGCCGAGGCCGCCCTGTAGCCAGGGCTTGGGCCTGTCCTTCCTTGCGTGGCCGCCAGTTCTGCTGGTGGCGTGACAGCCCCGTACTCGGGGTGCGTGTCACAAGCTGTGGACCCTCTGTCCCCCGAGCAGCCTGACCCCCCCTGTAATCAGGGCTGGGGAGGCCGCGAGTTGGCAAGCCCGGGCTGCGTCTACGTGGTATGCCCGGCTGGTGGGAAAGACCGCCCGCCTGTCCCATCAGAGGGTGCAGGTTGAGGGAGCTTGTGTGTGGGCTGACCTCCCCGCTCCGGTGGGTCTAGGTGTCCAAGGGGCTGCCGAAGACGTTGTGATGTTCTCTGACGGGCGGGCCCGCCTGTAGCTCAGGCGTTGGCGGGAGCTGCGTGCTCCGTGGGGCTTATTGATGATGCGAGGTGTGGGGTACCGTCCTTAGGCAGGCTGTGCGTGCCCCCTGTGCGTGGTGAGCTGTGTTTGGAGAGCCAACCTGTACGCAGGCGGAGTGTGGCCACGGCCTTCCAGAGGCACGGGCAGCGAGGTGTGGGGTTGGGCTTGCGCCCTCCTGAATCGCGGGGCGAGGATCCCACCGGGGCCTTTGGCTGTGTCGCCCTGCTGCCTGGCTCTGAGAGTCGTTCCTGCTGCTGGGTGGGGAAACCGACCTCTTGGCTCCAGGGGTGTTTTTTGGCCCGCCTGTAATCAGGGCTGGGCACGTGGAAGCCGTTTATGCCGGCTGCAGCCGCGCGGGGTGACCGCGCCGCTAGCGGGGTGCGTGTCCAAGGTGCCCCGGAGTGGGAGAGAAGGAGCCTCTCTCGGCGGTAGGGAGGGGGGCTGTAGCCCTGTAATTCAGTGGGCGGCGGGTGCCCACCGGGTCCCCGGCCCTATTGCAATTGGAGGGCATTGGCGGGGGGTCCCCTGTAAGCATGGGACGCAGACTCCTGTGGCCTACTGCTGTTTTGTGTGCCCAAGCTCCATTTGGCCCAGTCTGCCCGCCTCCGTGATCCCCTGCAAGCGACGGCTGGGAAGCAGCCCAGTGCGTGACAGTGAGGTGAGAAAAGCTGCTCTAAGTAGTTTTTTGGGCTGGAGCGGACTGGGAATGGGGGAGGGGGCCTACAAGGTCCTTCCCCCTTGGCTGGGCGGTCCTGTGCCGCGTTTCTTCTCTTCGGGATGTGTTGGGTTTACCGATTCCTTCAGGTGGGGGGTTTGCTGCTGCTCAGGGCTAATGGTGTGGAACTGCATATTTAGGATGCTGCTGCCGAAGAAAGGAGAAGCGGCGTGGGCAACTTGGAAGGCAGGAGCGAGGAAGAAGAGAAAGGGAAGCCAGCAATGCGTGGGGGGAAATAGAGAGGTGCACTACACCTGTTCCCAGCACCATCCCGTTAGCAGTATACGTCACTTTGAGTTGAGAGGCGTTGGCAGGCGCCTTGGGGGAGACCATGACGGCTCTGTGCTTGGGCGACCTCGCCACCCTGTAAGCAGGGCTCGGGTCTTTGCTGTAGTTGGCCTTTTGCCTTGTTGCTCCTTTGGCTGCCTGGGGAGCGTGGCCCCCTGTACGGAGGGCGAGAGCCACCTCTCCGCACCTGAGTGGGAAACGGAGCTCGCCGGACCCCAAGGCCACCCTGTAAGCAGGGTAGTGCCTTTTCCCTGCCCCCCCTCCTCCTCCGGCCCCTCGGCACTGTTGCCTGCTGGTGGCCTGTCAGTGCGCCGGCCCCGTACTCGGGGTGCGTGTCACAAGCTGTGACCCTCTGTCCCCCGAGCAGCCTGACCCCCTGTAATCAGGGCTGGGGAGGCCGCAGCGTTGCAGCCGGCTGCTCTAGTTATCCGGCTGGTGGGAACGACCCCTCCCTGTCCCATCAGAGGGTGCAGGTTGAGGTGATGCTTTTGTGTGGGCTGACCTCCCCGCTCGGTGGGTCGAGGTGGTTCCCAGGGCTGCCGAAGACGTGGTGATGTTCTGCTGCCGGGCGGGCCCGCCTGTAGCTCAGGCGTTGGCGGGAGCTGCGTGCTCCGTGGGGCTTCTTGATGATGGCGAGGTGTGGGGTACCGTCCTGTAGGCAGGGCTGTGCGTGCCCCCTGTGCTTGGTGAGCTGTGTTCTGAGAGACCCCCTGTACTCAGGCGGGAGTGTGGCCCCGGCCTTCCAGAGGCACGGGGCCGCGAGGTGTGGGGTTGGGCTTGCGCCCTCCCTGGAATCGGGGCTAGGATCCCAACCGCGGCCTTTGGCTGTGTCGCCCTGCTGCCTGGCGGCTGAGAGTCGTTCCTGCTGCTGGGGGGGAAACCGAGCTCTGTGGCTCCAGGGGTGTTTTTGGCCCGCCTGTAATCAGGGTCTGGGCACGTGAGCCTTTATGCTCTGCTGGCAGCCTGCGCGGGGTGACCGCCCCGCTAGCGGGGTGCGTGTCAAGGTGCCCCGGAGTGGGAGAGAAGGAGCCTCTCTCGGCTGTAGGGAGGGGGGCTGCCCTGTAAGTCAGGGAGCGGCTGTGCCCCCGCGTCCCCGGCCCTTTGCAATGGAGGCATTGGCGGGGGGTCCCCTGTAAGCAGGGAAGCAGACTCCTTTGGCCTCTGCTTTTTGTGTGCCCAGCTCCATTTGCCCAGTCTGCCCGCCTCCGTGATCCCCTGCAGCGCCGGCTGGAGCCTCCGCAGCGTGACAGTGAGGTGAGAAAAGCTGCTCTAAGTAGTTTTGGCTGGAGCGGACTGGGAAGGGGGAGGGGGCTACAAGGTCTTCCCCCTTGGCTGGGCGGTCCTGTGCCGCGTTTCTTCGGGATGTTGGGTTTCCCGCTTCCTTCAGGTGGAGGGTTTGCTGCTGCTCAGGGCTAATGGTGTCGTACCTCATATTTCAGGATTCTGCTGCCGAAGAAAGGAGAAGCGGCGTGGGCAACTTGGAAGGCAGGAGCGAGGAAGAAGAGATGGAAGTCCAGGTTTTTCAGTGTCTTATCTTGTTGTCATTAGCTCTGGCTTTTGTATTTGTTTTTTAATTATTAATTCAAGACTCTTATTGTATTTTTTCCTGCCGTTTACCCTGGAGAATAAACTTTCTTGATTTGTTCAAATCGTTTCTGTTTTTCATCTTTTGGTATTGTTATGTAGTAAATTTGCTGACACAGTCTTTATATCGAATACAGTATCAATAATTGCTCTTTGTAGCTATGTTTTGTGTAACAGGGTTAGCTGAGGAATGCTGCCTCGTCCTGTTCAAATTATGGGTCGCTGTATGGAGGCGTTGGGGGGTTGGATGGAACTTCGTTGGCATGTCTGCATTTGTGGTACCCAGTGCTGTACTGAGATGGGGTGAGTGCAGTGGTGGGTATTTGCTCCTCCTGTTCCAGGTATTCATGTACTCATGTACTAGTTCAGGCTGTGACGTGGTTTTTCCTCTGTAGGCCTAAGTTGAGTTTTGTTATTTATTTATGTCTTTGGTTGCATGAAACTGCTTGTTTCTTTTTGTTTGATTTGCCTGCTGGCCATTGGTTTATTTCCTCCTCCTGTACGGGAAATCCTTCAGGCTGAGCTGTGTGTTTTGGTGTCCTTTTTTTTTGAGGCATACTGCTGGTGATGTAGCAGATCTTTTTCTCTTAATCTCGCCCATGTCCTGTGTCAAGCAGGCTCAGGGGTAGGTTTTCAGCTAAGTGTAGTTCTCTTTGCTGGTGCTTTATTTTCTTCCTCTTTAGAACCTGATTTTCTGCACAGTCTGTGGTAATGTGGCTGTAATTGATGGGGGTGGTGATTTTTTTTTTTTTTTCTCTATAGTTTTGTGGTTTAAATTGGGTGATAGTTTAGTGCTATGCAGTTGTTGGCTCACTGTCCCATTTCCTAGGGGGTAGGAGGAGAGATTGGTAGGTGGGGGATCATGTTGAACTAGTGAATTCTATTTAAATACAATTTATTAATGTAGGTGAAAGAAAGGGGGAAAGAGGATAGTGACTATGATACATACGCACGTAGATTTATGTATAACAAGTGATGCCCAAGCAATTGCTTAACCCCCACTGACTTCTGCCCAGCCAGTCCCTGAACATCAGTTGCTCTCCTAATGAACTGTCTCCTCTTTTTCAAACTTCCCTTACTATCATGTCGTAGGGCATGGAATATCGCTTGGCCAGGTTTAGGTCAGCTCTCTTGATTCTGTCTCCTTCCAGCTCCTTTAATTGCTCCTAGTGCTCTTCTTGGGCTGTAGGAGAAGCTGAGAAAACTAAAACTTCTTGACTCTGTTCAGAACTACTGCATCACAACTAAAAACACAGATGTGTTATCAACGTTGTACTTTTCCAAAACACAGCGTTGTAACAGCCACTTTGAAGAAAAACAACTTACAGTTAAGCCTAGTCATTAGTCTGAAGATATTAAACAGGCATGGCTGGTGAGTCTGTTGTGCTGTACTGCCTAGAAGTAGTTAAAGTGTGAAATGGCAGTTATTTGTATTACCTTGAGAATGCAGCCCCTTCTGCAGCTTTCAGATGATAGATTAGTTTTTAATTAGTTTTTCTTACTGTTCTGTTTTTTCTTTTCACTTTATAATTTTCTCTTAATTTTACTTAACTTTTCCAGCTGTGTGTGATGCATGAAAGGATAATAATAGGTATACAATATTTAGCAGCAGAAAAACAACATACATGTTTCCTTTGTAAAATTGTTTTTTCAACAAAGTGTAAGGGTGCATATATTCTCAATATGTATTAGAGAAGCTTATGTTTCCCATTAATTATTTTGTAATTGAATTTCTTTCAACATCAGATGTAAACGTGAAGGGGCTTTTTGCTTTCTCATTAATGTCTGTCTTTGAGATAAAGAGTTTTTTTTGTTTGCTCCTGTGTCAAACTTATCAGCACTAGGGTATGTTTACAGCCATTCCCTTAGGGTTCCCTTCAAAGACCACAAATAAAGTAGATTTTCATATGTGTGAAGAATTGGTTCAGTTCTCTATGATATGTTTGATAAGCACCTGAGACATATTTTATAGTATGCTACATATAAACCAAACTGTTATTTTCAATTAGAATTCTTTTTTAAATCAGAAAAATTCATCAGAGCATCACAATACAAGATCATTACATCTTCAATTTTAGAACTTCAGCAGGTTGATATATTGTGATTACTTTTGATATGTACAGATGTACAAAATTTCTTTTAGGTTCCCAGATGTGTAGACTGTAGATCACATTTCCTTTTTTCATTCTTCATTTTCTTCTCACAATGATGAACATGGCATCACAAGCCAAAGCTCCCCTATGGTGCATAACATCAGAAATTCTTGTCTGGCAGCAATTGCTTTGAAAATTAGTATTCCTGGTTACATTAAATTCTCTGTATTTATGATTTTGATTAGCAGCTAGAACTTTTTACACAGAATACTATAAATTAAGAAAAAGTAGATATTCAGTACACAACCAGATGTGATTTTGATTTAGATCAAGACTTCTGCAGCTGCCCTCAATCATCTTTTACAAAGTGTTGATAGACGTTACTAGTGCAATGGTATGTTGCAGTTGTGGTTAGCTCTGAAACAAAAATTAGATGGAATTTATGTTAATTAAAACGTAAATTAACTATATCTGTAGTTTGCCTTTATAACATTTGAAGGACTCTTAGAGAAATCAGCGCTGAATTTGCAGTTTAAAAAAAAAAACAAAGAACAGGTTACCACTTTACCTTTTTAAATCAGATTTCATTATGGAGCTAATGCAGAGTGAGTGAAGTGAGAAGGATTGGAAAACGTTAATAAGAAGAGCTACCTTACAACATGGATTTTTTCTCAGCTAAATAGTGACATCAATTAGCTGGATTTGAAATGCATTTTTAAAACATAATCCTCTTTAATGAAGAAAAACAACAGCAACTGGTCAGGCTGTTCCTGGGCACACCTGAGAGTGCTCAGAGACATCTATATCAGTGGAGGTGACCTACTACTGCTGTTGTTTCTGCTTAAATGCACCATCCACAGCCTCACTGTGCTCACATCCACTGTCTCTACAGACATATATGTAAGTGTCAATAAATGTCAATGGGTGCAATTTTTTTTGTCTGGAGATATTCAGTTTCACACCTTTGCTTCACTTCATACACACTTCTATGCCACATGCTATTTTGTCAGACTGCCCCTCTGATGCCATCTGTTGCATGGCTACAACATTTCATTAAATACTGGAGAGAAGGTTCAGCCTCCACTGCCATACCACCAATGTACACCCCTGGTGTTGTGAGCTATCATAATAAGATATGAGGCACTACTTACGGAGAAGTGCTCAGAAAATACATGATATAGTTAATGTGCATACAGTATCAAAAACTGTTTTATTTTCTAATGTTTGTAAAGGAAAGTATGGCTGCATATGTCCTGCTGTTCACAGGACTGTATTCAGCCAGTATATCACAATCAATAAAATTATTTGCTGTAACTGGAATTAGTACTTCCTCATGCCCTATTCCCTGTTTCAGCCCAGACACTGTCCAATGGCATGCTGGTACTTGGTTGTTGCTGAAGGGCTGGGCTGTTCAGTGAGGCAGAGCTGCCTCTGTGATGGTGCAGAGCAAGGGATGGGGTGCATTGTCAGCTATGTCAGGCTGCATGAAGCCTGTGGGCCACGGGTTGGACATCTCTGTAGAGGTATGGTACAATTGAATGTACTTTATTAAAGGCTGTCTCTAGCATGGGTTTTCAGCCTTTTGTTTTTTTCTCACAGGAGTGCTTTAATTTTGCCGACCTGATGCAGTGTTTGTAAGTGATATATTTCCTCAATAAAACTCAATGCCTTCTTTTTTTTTTTTTGAAGATGTGACCAAAGTAATTTGCTTGGTATATACTGATTGACATCTTGTGTGAAAATTTTTGAAATCATGGTCTTGTTTCATTTGGCTCTTGTCATTTTCTTCTCTGCTCCTGCCATGTATTGTATTGTCACTGAGGAGAGTTTGATTTGTGCTACTTCTGTTAGTGTTATATGTACCTGTGTGGGAATGGTTGAGTCGTGGCCTGAACCACTGAGCATCTGGGGAAAGGACCGGTCAGCCCTGGGAGCACAGGTGAAGGCAATTCATCTGTGTGACCAGAAGTGGTGGAGCCTTCCTGCACTTCTCTTGACCTCATTTAAGGTGTGACTTCCACTGTAGTAGAATCTCTTTCTGGAGATCCCTCTTCTGTGCTTTTTCTTCTGTGAACCTAGATCCTCAGAGATGGGTGAGCAATCTTTTCTTCCTAAGTAATATCCTATTGCACTGATCCTTTTGCTATTTTACTTCCTATTGCACCAGTACTTTTGTCGTTACCGCACCACTTTCTGAAATGCTTTCAGTGCTGAAGGGAACCTACTCTTAAGGAGGTGATTTTCAAATGGTGCTGAAATCACCTGCTGTTTTGCCAGTACTTATGAGTTTGTGAGCATGCTATGTTCTCTGGTTTTCTCTCCATATATGATGGAATCTGGGATTTGGAGGTATTCACGTTACCAATATTGCTTTTCTGTATGAATCTAGGATTCTATAAATATGTGAAGAGCTTAGGTATTTTCTTTTATAGTCTAATTTCTGAGCTATTTCATCATAGTAATCCTATCTCTTTAATACTGCTGAACTTTGTCATACTGTAAAGCTCTTTATTTGCCTTAGGCCTTCTTAATCTTGATAGCATGATCCCCTAGTGCACCTCAGTCTAAAGGTATTTGCACTCTATGTAATATCCCAGAAGAGGTGGTTTGCATTTAAACTTTTGGAAGGACACTATGTTTGACTCTCCCTCCTTTGTTTTCTCTGCTTTGACACATCCTGTGATAAACTCCACTGATATTAGGATTTCTAAAGATTTTGAAATATGTTCTTCGCTGATTTTTTTGGAAGTATTTTACTATTTAGAAAAAGGTAAGCATGTATTTGACATCTTAAGCTTTGTACCAGAATTTTACACCAAGTTCTTCTCCTTCTGCTGATTGAAGGTGAAAGGCATCCAGTTCCACCCACATATAGGCTTTTATTATTTCTTGTTGCACATATAATCTCAGTATGAGATTATGTGGTTGCATATCAGCGCTGGCCTTGAGCTTAGGCAGACAAATCTGCAACAAGAGGCCTGACAGCGAGGGCCCATTTTATCTCATTTCCAGGTTCTTGGTAAAGCTGTCAGGAGAAACTGGAAGATATTTATCTGCAAAGATAAAAATTAGAATAGTGAATTAATTATCAGAACTGTGTAAGTGTCATTATAGTTGTAAAGTTTGTACATTCAGAAACAGAAAACTTATTTGTAATAGAGGAATAAGGCGGTACAGTGATACTGCCTAAGAAAGGGGATTACATATATACGTGTGTGTGTGTATAATATATATATACACACAGTACTGAGGTACAGGGAAGATGAGTGTTGTGGAACCTCAGGTAAGCAACTGCTAATTTGAAGTTGGAAGCTGCTCTTCACCCAGTTGAGCAGAGGTTAGAATAGATGAAGGTCAGCTGAGAATCTTCTGACAAAACATCTCTGCTTATGAAAGGGTGTGTACTTGTAGTATAGGAATTTTAACCAACAGAGCGAAGTCAGTAAAATTTTGCTCACTTACTTTGTTCCTCTGTGTCTTAACTCTTGTTTAGTACACAATAAAGCCTCAGTAAGACGTCACAAACAAGTTCTGTAGAAACTTGCAGTTTCCCTGAGAAATTGTGTTAATGACCCCTTGCTGGCTCATTTTGCACAACTGGCTGTCTGTCCCACAAGAGGGACAAAATCATTCTCTGGACTTGTAGATTCATTCAGAATATCTTCCAGCTGTATGGGAACTACTGAATCACGGCCTGAATCTCTGATTGATCACCTGAGGTGAGCAATGAGTCAGCCCTGAGAGCACAGGTGAAGGCAATTCACCTGTGCTGCAGGAATGGTGGAGCCTGACTCCACCTCTCCTTGATCCATTTAAGAGCTGACTACCTGTAGGAAAGGATCTCTTCTGGAGATCCCTCCTCTGGAGTTTTGCAGCGAGCCCAGGATGCAGGTAAGCATTCTATCTATTCTTTTTTGTTATTATAATCTGCTTTCCAAACTCTCTTGTTTTTATAATTATAATTTCATAATTATAACATCTTTATATTCATTGATTATACACAGCACAATCAGTTCAGCCCATATTTACAAGAAAGAATACTTGGTCTTATGGTTATGCTATTAGTTATATGTAATTACTTTGACAAAGTGTTTCTATGTCTGTGAAGACACTTATAAACTTTATTGAAGGGTTCATTTCACTTATAATGGATAACTGAAGAGCCTGCAAGGGGAAAGGACTCTCCTTACCACTGGTCATACAGAGAAGTCGCCATCTAAGGTAATGGGAAATGTCCTAAAAGACTTTCACATCACACACGTAGCAGATAATAACATGTAATATATTCTTGATTCTATACATTTTTATGGTAAGTATTGGAAATAAATATTACATTCTCTGTTTAGACTTTAGAGAAATCTCTAGTGAATATATTTGAGGATGGTAAAAGAAAAGGACAGAGGGGGTTAAAACGTGATTACCATCCAGAATTGATGAAATGTATTATTTCAAAACAGCATTGAGCTCAGACTGTATGTTTACCTAGTGATGTAGTTAGTATACAATGGTTCAGCTCTTTGAAAGGGGGATCTGTTTATTGGAAGTAATTGAGATTATTTCCTCTCTTTATGACTCCTCAAAGCCTATCTCAAACAGGAAGGGGAATGGCTGTTTAAAAGGGTGGATAGTGATTGACAAGGGGGAATGGCTTTAAACTGAGACTGGGGAGTTGAGGTTAGATATTAGGAAGCTCTTCACTCAGAGGGTGGTAACACACAGGAACAGGTTGCCTAAGGAAGCTGTGGATGCCCCATCCCTAGAGGCCTTCAAGGCCAGGCTGGATGTGGCTCTGGGCAGCCTGGTCTGGTGGTTGGTGACCCTGCCCATGGCAGGGGGGTTAAAGTTAGATGATCTTTAATATCCTTTTCAACCCAGGCCATTCTATGATGCTTTTGCTGTGACATTGTGCCAGTCATACTTTGAATATATGCTCATGGTGTTTCATACTTTTTCCTCTTACACTTGAGGAGAGGGAAATCACGCTGTCAGACTTACCAGCTGTTCTTGAAAATTCTATGTGAAATTCAGCAGAGTGAAAATGAGTGCATTTTAAAGATCTAAGGAAATAAAGGAAGTTTGCTTAACTCCAAATGTAACTTACTGTTTGTTCTATCTGTGTCTCCAGCTCCATTTCCATTCTCTCTGATTTCAAACTCTTGGTCTTTTTTGTGATTTTTCAGGCATTGGACCCTTTTCTCAAAGTAATTGAGTATGTTGGCCTGCTGTTAACAGAGTAATAAGTCTTGTTACGTACCTAGAGACTCAGAATTATTGCTATGGATCTGAATGATATCAACTTTTCCTCTCTTGTAGGATTAGAGATCCCTATATATTCATCCAAATAATTTCTATCAAAAAACATATGGATTGAAACCAATTAATTTTGAGTACAAATACAAGTAAGGTTAAATCATTTTTATGATACTGACTCTGAACTGGTCATCCTTCAGGCACCCGAAGTATACTATAGTCAGTCTGAGAACAATAAGCCCACCCTCACCCATCGCATGTTTCAGTATTACAATATCCAGTGTTTATCAGTATCAGTTTCCATTAGCCTTTTCAACAACTCGGTATTCTAAAGTGAATACTTCAGCTAGAATGACTAATTTAAGTGTTAGTGATTGTTTCTGGACTAGTAATTCTGTGCCCTAAATTGTGTAGGTCCAAAACGCATGCAATTTGGACAGAAGCAATGCTTTTCCTCATTCTGTAGTGCTTAGTTTGCTTTTACCTTACTTTTGAGAGGTTTTACTGCTCACCTGGTGTTGCACTGCTAC